>DWKW01002915.1:0-10509 GCA_018250115.1 Doberes anticus
TACAATGAAAAGACAACGCAACAGTAAGTAGACAATCTACACGTACATTACTACGTTTTCTCGTTCAATAGACAACTTAAGATCGCAATAAATTATAGTGCTAAAACTCGGGTGTTTGTCATTCCACCCCTGTTTACTCTGGCACTGACAGGTATGTTATGACTTCTCGCACTCTACGCACCGCCGCCGTTCAAACAAGTGATGATGAATCGCTTTTACAATCGAGAGCACACAAAATATATACACACGTACGTATGTATTATGTCAATAAGTGGAACACTCACGCGCTTTGACTAATTTCACTTTTTCATGCCAATAGTGCACTTTTCTGAGAGACTTGTACAACCTGCGGCATCATCTGAGCAGCTATGATTCATTTATTTAAAATATCTTTAGACTGTAAATGAAGCTGAGGTTAAATTCCAAGGCTATTTGTCAAGTACAAATTGTATTGTTAAGCCTATCTTTAAAATGATAGAGCCGCTACTGCAGGCCAAATGATCTTGGAAGAATGCTCAATTCGGCTTAGAAATAACCGGCGTTCCAATTTCAATGTTAATTGACTTAATCTCTGTTATAACCTTATCTTGCAAATAAATAAATTGCATTGAATTGAATTGAATACAGAGAAGTAGCTATATTAAAGGTTTTCTCTTTATTCACCTCGCATAGATAACAGATTTTTTTTTTAACTTTCTAGCTTGGTAAATACGAGAAAGCGTTGAAAAATAGCGTGTAATACTATTCTGCCGCTCGCGATCCTGCCACCGCATAAGAGTGTTAAAGAAAAAATACTATATCAATTGCAATTGTCAATTGAACTCCTGAGTTAATGACGGCGCATACTACAGAGGGATCGAGCTGTATCTTAAATTCTACTCGAGCATCTTGTTCAAACTTATAACATGATTTGAGTGTGATAATATGCCCAGACTACTCTCTGTACCACTCCACTGTACCCATCGTGTTCTCATCTTACGTAGATAGCTAATAAATAGTTCAACAAAATAATTATCCCACCTTCAAAAAGGGTTAAGTACTAGATTAAGCGCGTATTTTTTTGGCAGAGTATATTGTTAAATGTATGTCATGGCAAAATCATAATGAGGATAAGCAAATATTACCCCTGGACATCTGTCCATTGACGTACGAGTATATCTACATACAAAACAATACACAATACAACGTGTATTTACTTATAAAATTCGATGTGTTTGCAATTCAAACAAAAATTCAATTGTTCTAAGTTATAATGATTACGGTTATCGCAGGAAAGAATTCTAATGTCAAAATATTGAGAAGTACCTGTATATGAAATGAAATACCTTTATCGAAGTATTAAATAATTTGATGGTGGTAGAGACCGACATAAGACGAAGGCTCGGCTGCGGCGGCACCACAGGTGCACGCATTTCTGCCGTAAAGCAGCAGTGTGAGAACTGCTGTGTCTCGGTTTGCAGGGTGATGTTAGGCAGAAGATACTTGACAGGAAGCATTCAAACTTAGTCCTCAGAACTATACTACATATATTTATTTAAATCATCAAAAAATGTTAACTTGTCGAACAATCGAACACCATTTCCTTTCAGCTCTTTATAGATAGAGTTTTCAAAAATCCCTCGTTATTCCTCATTAGCGCCGGTACTCAAGGAACATTTGTTGCAAATTTTAAATCCCTTTGATAGCTAATAGATAAACTAATTTGATTAAATCTGATCACTCAGTCGAAAATAAAATATTTTAAATACTTAACTGTATTATGCGTAAGCATCTATAGACTGTGATTCAGATTTTAAATAAAATGTTCCTCTTATTTCTCTTAACATTAATTATGTAAAGCATTGCGTAATTTTTGCAAATTGTTTGAAATTAAATTATTAAAATAATCATTTCGACAAAATTCCTTCGCATTAATTTTATAAATGTCACAGAAGAACAATGACCCTTTTTATTACATACGAGTAGATGTCATTTGATTTACATAATTTGGAAACTGTCTACTAATATTAACAAGGCGATAATTTTAGTGCGTACTCATAGTGGCGGGCGCGGTCGCGAAATATCAAACATATTATGAAACCGTAAACACAGTAGTGGACGCGGGAAATACTTTCAAGTTATGTCATGTTTGATATTTGCGACCTCGTCCGCCACGGAGGAAACAATTTTTTATAAATAAGTAGGTACTTAGTTTATTGTTCTCGGTCCCGGTTTTTCTTAATTATGTTCTTGTTACAAATTATTTATTGTTTTTACACAAAAAATATATATTGTGAGGAAACCTGCATGCCCAAGGACTCTCACCACTATGATCTCAAATGCGCATGTGAACTCCGGCAATCCCGCAGAATCTTAGAACGTTTACACAAAACAAAATATTCATTTAATTACTTTATTGAAATATGAATCGGCATATTAAAGTAATTTATTGTATTTTAAATTTAATATAAGTTATCGTTACAGGAGATTGCCAGCAAACTAAGAAATATTTTTCTTCTAATGGTCGTAAATTATTACTAGGTATATAACACTTTTATAAATTTACAAGATAATATCTTGTCTACTATTACCGAGAAACTATGGTAGGGGAATTATTGGCTTTAAGAATTATAAAAAAGACGTGTACTACTTACGTAAGTTCAGTCACCATTTACCTTTACCTTTGATAATTGCTTATTTGTTTATATAGGAACGTATTCTATTATAGAACAAATCAAAGCAAAGAGTCGGTCATTGACAACGAGACGGTCCTTTTTGCTGAACGGAACGTAATTTAATCTTGAGTTAGGAATGTTGAACCCAGTAAATGCTGAGTAATAGACACTTGAGCTTCGACGACACGGGTATTGTCTATGTTTGTTTCGTATTGATAAGGTTCGTTTTCATAATAGCATGTAAAAATAGTACCTACAGTGTAACAATATTTAACCACTCGTATATCTTCAAATAATGCATAGAGAACAGAGGGACAATATAGGTAGAATTCGACTTTCGATAATTCTCTTTTCTTCTATCGATTCGTGTGGCACAATGCTATACATCTACCATTCTGAGGGCCCTGGGTTCGATTCCCAGCGGAGCAGACTACTGAAGGATGAAAACAATTAATAAATTATATTTCACACTCGAGTGTGAAACTGGTCCACACTGGATTTAATGTGTTCTGGGTGCCATAGACACGACTTAGACACAAGGACACATGCACCTAGGCCGAAAATAGAAATATACATTTATCATTAAAATTTCTGCTGCACTGGGAAACGAACCCAAAATCCTCTGAAGTGCAGACCAGCATATTAACCGCCATCCTATATGGGTCGCCATAAATGTATGGAATAATATATCAATCAACGCGAAATCCATATCAAATGAGATTCGCGTTTTCTAAAAAAGTAAATGTTATCTCACAAAATAATTAAAAAAACTTTTCAGGTAGACCGATTGTCAATAAAACATTTTTTGCGAGTTGTCACATTATTGCATATTTACACTATTTATTAAATACTGCGTCGACTTACAGAAATGTTTTAATGTTATCCATTCTTTTAGACTTTCACTCTTGTTTACTGAATAAGAATAAGTATTAACGGGAAGTTTACACCGACTCATCAATATCGGGAACTACGATTCCCGATATTTCGCCCCAGATACGTGCGCCATGTTCGCGGGTAGATTGGAAACATGCGGGAGATGATTTAATATACAGTACATTACCTGTTTAGTGGACTTCAAGCTTAAGGCAGGTTTTCGTTATAGGTGCTCAGCACTCGCGGTGTATATTTCATTCTCGTAGCAAGCACTTTCCTTTTACTGCCCACAAATCGCTTACCATTTACTAACAAAACAGCTTAGTTAAATATATTTTAAGTCGTTGTTCCAGAAAGACACTAATTAAACTAAGACAACATATTTTGCATCAGTATTTAACTCCCCGCTAATACATTGGCATCGCAATAATAGCACAGTCATAACACGCTCGTGTATTTGAGTGCGATCGGCCATAAATTTAGTGAGAGATATTTAAGTGTCGCTTAGAGGTCGGACTGCGTAGAACTTCGCCCAAGGCTCTCAGGCTCGAGTCGTCGACCTGCCGTCACCTTGCTTCGCGCCAACTTACGCAATTCGTTAATCTTATCATCTGCATGCACACCCGCGCGACCTCGATAGCCCCTCTCACCCCTCGCCGAATTTGACGCCAACTTGTGAATCGAGCTCAATGGCTACAAACGAATCTATCTATCTACAATAGTACAGTGAGGTCATCATCCAAAGTGGCCACCTTCACGCCGACAAAATGACAAATAAACACAATTTTGCTTCATTGCGAATAATTTACAAATAAGCGCTTAATTTGTATAAAGTTCAAATAATGCTATCTTTTTTTATTAAGTTTGCACATTTAACTGAAACGAAGAGTGAGCTACGGCAGTAGCGCTACGCGCGTCGTAGCTAGCGACGTCGGACGGAAAAGCCGCGGAGAGAGGAGCGCCGGTGGGACGAACCTGCGCTCGCGCCACCCCGCGCGTATTTATTCGCAAGGCCACGCCAGCGGCGTGCCAGTGCTCAGACGTCGGTCGCACGCGATATACGATTATAGCGTCCACGACACCGCACTATCGCGATTTATACTCCGCGCTTTAATGTTATGATTTGTTCACTTTCATAAAACAAGTTCTTTCAGTAAGAAAAAAATACAAACATGATAACGATACTGACGAACTCTAAGTTGTTGTGGGGGCTGTGGCAAGTTGTGAGCTACTGTACATCTCGTACTACGCTGCCTCTGGTCCTGGTGGCCAGCGCAGCATTTCTTGCCGCTCGGCTGATCTCCCTGGTGCGTGATATCCGCAAGCTGCCTCCGGGACCCTGGGGTCCTCCGGTTGTCGGCTACTTACCGTTCATAGGAGTACGCCACAAGACGTTCCTGGAGTTGGCTCGGAGCTATGGTGCTCTGTTCTCAGCAAGACTCGGCAATCAACTAACCGTGGTGCTCAGCGACTACAAACTAATAAGAGAAGCCTTCCGGCGAGAAGAATTTACCGGTCGACCCAGTACTCCACTCATGCATACTTTGGATGGTCTCGGTGAGTTTTGATTTTTTATTTTGCATAAATTACGTTTTTTTTCTTTTTGGCAATATTAGACTCAAGAATTTGCACAAAGTGTAACGTATCAACTTAAGCATATTTGTTTGTAGAAATTGTGAATACTTTATATGCATTTTTTATCCCAACAATAGTACATAATATTAACACCGATAATATACCGGCAAACGCGAACTGGGCGGCCCGCGTGCCTGCGGTCCTCCCGCGGGTGCACGGTGCCGCCCACATGCGTAGATCACATCTAACCGCCTCTTTCAATGCAGGTATCATCAACAGCGAGGGCCGTCTTTGGAAAAGCCAACGCCGGTTCCTTCATGAGAAACTCAGAGAATTCGGAATGACTTACATGGGTAACGGCAAGAAAATCATGGAGGGAAGAATTAAGGTTAGTAAAGAAAAATATTATTTGTGAAATATAATTCAGTACGCGAATATGACAAATAAAATATAAAGTATAAAAATATTACATATGTGTAAATAATAAAATGTGAAATAATATTTAAAATTTTCTCCAGAACGAAGTTTACGAGCTGATGGCAAATTTACATCGATCGGACGGCGCGCCAATTGATGCCAACCCGCTACTAGCTTTGGGTGTATCTAACGTGATCTGCGGAATAACCATGTCAGTGCGCTTCAGTCATGGCGATGCTCGATTTACACGGCTCAATAATCTCATCGAAGAAGGCATGAGACTGTTCGGCGAAATCCACTACGGAGAATATATTCCACTTTATAATGTAATTATTTCTACTATAATACTGTTACGATATCCATTCAAGTCAAAATACGTGCTATGTTGAGAATTAATAAATATATATTTTTAGTACCTTCCTGGCAAGGCCCAAGCTCAAGAAAAGGTTGCGAAGAACCGTGAAGAAATGTTTGCATTTTATCAAACGCTCATCGATGAACACCGAGAAACCCTTGATCTTGGCAACGCTAGGGATCTTATTGATGTCTACCTTATTGAAATCGAAAAGGCAAAGATAGAAGGCAGAGCTGGGGAACTATTTGAAGGAAGAGATCATGGTTAGTAAAATGATAAAATAATGAAATCGAGTAAATCAGAAATATTTCAGTATTTGTTGAAAATAAAATTAAAATTGGTAACACGGTCCTTTCTATTTTAACAGAACTTCAACTCAAACAAATACTGGGGGATCTTTTTTCGGCTGGCATGGAAACTATTAAATCTTCCCTTCTGTGGATGATCGTATTTATGCTACGGAATCCCGACGTAAAAAGAAAAGTACAGGAAGAACTTGATGCTGTTGTGGGTCGTGAACGCTTGCCAACCATCGAAGATATGCCAAGTCTCCCTTACACTGAAACTACAATTCTGGAAACATTGCGCATGTCCAGCATTGTTCCTCTGGCTACGACACATTCTCCAACGAAGTAAGTTTCAACAAAAAATATTTTTTATTATTATTAAAAATACCTGAGTTATAAATTACCTTCTTTTAAATGTGTAATGAAAGATATAAATCACTGAAATTGAAATATACATCAGACAAATTGTCCTAACTGTTTACTTTTCTTTTACAAGGGACGTCCACCTCAATGGCTACAGAATTCCTGCCGGGTCTCAAGTCGTCCCACTCATCAACTGTGTTCATATGGACCCAAATCTGTGGGACGAGCCTAACAAGTTCAACCCGAGCAGATTTATCGACGAGAGTGGCAAGATAAAGAGACCGGAATTCTTCATGCCGTTCGGTGTCGGTCGGCGTATGTGTTTAGGCGACGTGTTGGCGCGAATGGAGATGTTTATGTTCTTCGCGAGCATGATGCATCAGTTCGACGTGCAGATGGAGACAGACGCGGCGGCACCGTCGCTAGAGGGCACCGTGGGAGCCACGATCGCCCCGCAAGCCTTCCGAGTGAAGTTTGTCTCCCGCGAGCCCGCGGCGTCGCCCCCGGCCGCGCCCGCGCCCGATCATCTGCACTTGCGACACGTCGGTGCGCACTAGCCGTGCCCTTCGCATTGCCACAAACACACCCACCAGTATTCAATGATCACTCGTTTTAGAGCGTATCGATGACAATTAAAATTAAGTTTTATTATATAAGTGACGGCATCGCAGCAGCGATGGTCGAGGCTGTGCATAAAGTGTTCAATTTTTTGTAAACAGAACTTATTATTTAAGAAGTAAGTACTGAAAACTCCCATCGTTGAGATTATGAATTGTTATTTGTGTGATTACAGTATTATTCGTAGGTTTACGATCTTTGAGATTGTCACAGATCGCATGCGTAAGGGATATGTAGATGCGTAGTTACATCGATATGTTTCGATCGTCGATATCGTAAACTTAAGTTTCCTATACCAAAATAATATAATTCTAGATCATTATTTATTAAAAGGTATCACTTCAGAGTGTTGTCTGTTGAGCGTGATCTCATGTTTATTGCGTTATGTTTGAATATTATTGATATTCCATTGTGGTTTGCTTGTGTTCATCTAATAAAAATCTAGTTTATATAGTTCGTAATGATTGTACCTATCATGTGTATACATCTAGTAACATTCCACGGTAGTATAGAAATCAGCAGCTAGTCTAAGAGCAGCAACTATTGCAGCTATAGTATTTATGTATTGTTATTACAAAGACAATAAAAATAAATTATGTAAAAAAGACACCTAAATTCGTTGCAACCAAGTTGCTTTACTGGCATTTCAGTAAAAATATTGTTTTAGATTACAACTCACCGTATTTGGTATATTACCATTATGTACTCTAGAGCTTTGTAAATATTGCATAGTGTTTTAAAATTAAGTTTTGTAGTGTTAAAATAAATGATAAAGAAATTAAAATAATGTTTTATTCTCATTTAATGTCTCGGCCCGATAATCTCATCTGGCTTATCTCACCATCAATATCAACACTACATGACCGCCGCTTTAACGTTAAAGTTTACCCTTTGACTAAACAGTTATACCTACAAGTGAGTGATGGCCTAGTGGCTAAGAATCTCGAGCTACCGTTCCTGCGAGTCGGGTTTCAAATATATCATCAACAAAGACCGCTTTAAACTTACGAAAATGTGTGCGTATTAGAAATTAAGTATCAATTACTTTACGGTGAAGGAAGACATCGTGAGGAAACCTGCACACCTAAGAGTTCTCAAAGGAATCTCAAGTCTGCAAACCATACTTGGGGGGTAACAATGAGCTGATGATGATGAGGTACGCTAACCAATTGTTTATTAATAAAACACGATATAATTCATGCATAGATCTATTCTATAAAATCATAAAACAATTCTACATTAGTACAAAAATTCTACAAAAACTACAAAGTAATAAACGAAAAAATATCGATGAAACTCAAAGAGATTCACAAAAGTAGAGTGCCTCTGGTGCGGCTAACGTGATGCCACTGATTCCTTGCATGTCTTCTGAAGTAGGTGGCTTACATGCCAGGCGAATTCGAATACGACGAAGCAATCCTGCAGCAACACTGGATGATACCATACGCGCGAGCTCATCTCCCGGACACATACGTTTACCTGTAAAAAACGTTATGACTAAAGTACCTAGTTTAATTTTACCATGATTAAAAATCTAAGGAAGGAATGAAACTATCTTTAATTACATGGGTACTTACCAGTTTGAAAAGGAATAAACTCTTGCGGCTTCAGCAAATTTCCACCTTCATCCAGGAAACGGCTGGGTCTAAATTCATCAGGGCCTTCCCATACATTTGGATCCGTATGTATTGCCCACTGAAGAGGTATCACCATCGTACCTTTAGGTATTTTGTAGTTACCCAAGAACGTTTCCTAAAAAGAAGGTCAATGAACCTGGACCAAAATAAATCAACGAATGTCCGTAGTAATTTACTCACTTGTAAGCAACCGTGAGGCACTCCCACTGGTACAATGGTACGAATACGCTGCGTTTCGCATATTGCTGCCATCAGACGAGGCAGTTTCGAACTATCTATTTCGCTTTCATCCGGGAATGTGGCAAGAATTTCATTCCGAATCAATTCCTGCAAAAAAGTTTCACGTCAAGCAACTCCAGTAATTTCTTTAATTAACAAAGAAAGTGATAAAGGAAAGTACTGTTTTTGTGTGTAGGTTGCAATATGAAAGTCGTTAGAAGAAAGTAAGTAGATACTCACCTGTTCTTCGGGATATAAAGCCATGTACAAAAAGAACCAAGCGAAGGTGGCAGTTGTCGTATCAACACCAGCGCCAAACATGTCCGCCAAAAGATAATGTAACTGTTCGTCTGTCATATACTTGGTCGACTCGTCTCCACATTCATATCTTCGCTTTTGTTCCGTCAAAAAGCTGTCAAGAATACACTCTTCATTTGACGGCAATAGTATTTCCGGATCGAAATAATGTTCCTCGTCCGTCAACGCATGCTTGCTGTATTTAATGCACTTTATCAAACCACCTGGATGCTCATCAAATATCTTGGCGTGTGGCAAATACTCAGCACCGTCCGGTATTTTTAAACCCAATATTTGACGACGTCTGTTGATCATACTGGCATACAATCTATGAGTTTGTGCTTGACCGCGTATCAAGACATTAATGGTCCTTTGAATCGACGGAGATATAAATCTAAAAAGTATTGTAATGTTTTAAGTGAAAAAGAAAATCTAATACTTAATTAATCGTTCCTAATTAACTCACCGCACAAACGGTAAGAAGTTGACAACGCCGGCTACGCCCATTTCGTGACTTCCCTCTTCCTGTATTTGCATAAACCAATGCCAAGTTTTGTCTTCCAGCGGAAACTTGAATCCAAATATGATTTCATTCACGATGTTGCCAACTGAATGTCTTAGCAGTCTGTTTAGATCTACCGGGGATCCAAATGTTTCTTTAAGATTCTAAAATAAAATATTTTATCAATTTGCAAGCAGAATGTATGATAATTTATGTGATATTCCTAAACATGCTGCAAATGACGGTGACGAGCACCTTCCGATCCCACCCGCTACAAAAACAAAAATCGTGGAGCGTGTTTTTGCTCCTCAAGTCTTGCTTACATTTATCAGTGCCACCGAAAGGTCACTTTCAAGAATAAATTTTATTTTTTGTCGGGTACAAAAAAACTATCTTTTGATGGTTTCGGTCACCTGTACAAAAACGAAACTGAGATATATATGATCTGGAAATAATTATCGTGTTAACACATTGTGTGCTAATTCAATCTTATGTTGGCGTTCTGTACAGTTATGCTTCCTGTGAATAATTTTTATTTTTTAAATATTGACAGAATGGCAAACGAGCGTACAGGTCACCTGTTAAGTGGTATGTAAGTAGTAGTAAGGTAAGTGGCAGCCCATGTCCGGTGTCTTCTGCCTAACCATACCCTTCAAACCGAAACACAGCAGTTCTCACACTGCTGCTTCACGGCAGAAATAGGTGCAGCGGT
>DWKW01002916.1:0-10508 GCA_018250115.1 Doberes anticus
ATCGGTGTTTACGACGGCATGCAGCCACACATACCGTCGTCCTTCCCGGGGTCGCTGATGGACGGTTCGGGCTCCCATCCTTGCCGCCCGCAACCCCGAAAGCCCCTTTTAGTCGCCTCTCAGGCAGAGGATACCGTAGCCGTATTCTGATCCCCAGCTACAGGGACAGTGAGTGATAACCTAGTGAACCTAAAGAATTTCGACCTCCCGCTCCAGTGCATCGGGGTTCAAATTCCGGCACGCACCTCAAAATTAAATTCTTTAGGGAACCTGCATGCCTGAGTTGTCGATAATGTTCTCAAAGGCATATGAAGTCCGCTAAGTCCGCATTTGCCCAGCGTGGTTGTCTACGGTCTAATCATCAGAGAGGAAGCCCGCACCCGTGGGACAATAAGAGGTTGATGATGATGATAAACCTACCTACAGTTTTGAGAGAACAGCGGAATTTATGTCAAAATCGCAACTTGATTGTAAATTATTATTCAGCGCTTTTTTTTGCGGAGTATTTCTATGCCTTAAAATGAATTCTCAGCTCTGAAGTTTACTCTTTAAGTCTTACATACATAACACCAAAACAATGGATATGAATCATATGTGATTTATCTGACAAGGAATCAGTTAATATTCAAAATGTATCTAGATATGTGTAATTATGCCTTAACAGTAACTTTCAGAATCCCATATACCCCGAGTATGATGGGCATCTCAATATAGTATCGAATAAATTGGTTAGGCAATTTATATGACATATACGAGTGTACAAATTAATAATTAATATATATACCCTATATAATAATAATGTACTGAAAGTTAAATATGCTAGAGTCTGCGGTCGTGCCTGTTACCGTTCATAAAACTCTATACGTATATAAAAACCTAATTGTTGCTAACCTACTTCGTCGACAATGTTAGTATCATTATCACACACCATCAGGGAATTCGCAGCTTAGTGAAAAACTCGAAATTTTGATCAAAGTGAGGGAGCCGCATCATTACGTACAACAAGTCATGTCATCGTACAAGCCATGTTCCTTAATGGACGTGATTTCTCGAATGGACGATAATTTTGCCTCGTGTTATGTGCCCAATAAAATAATTGAGTGTTGTTGAGCAGCTCGCAAATTTTAAAGTTATGACACGTAGTCCCTGAAAATTAATTTAAATGGCTTGATTCTTGATGGTTTTTAAATAATACCCTGTAATAACGGGGTACACTTTCCTTTTATTGGCAGTAAAACTTATTGAATTACCAGAGCCGACCAGAGGACGCCATTAACTTTTAGTGAGAATTAATATAGGGGCCACAGTACGTAGGTAAAGGACTATAAAAATATTCGTATTAACTTACATATGTATATCCTTCTTCCGGAATAATAAACGGACTCTTCTAAGTTGGAATGCTTTCTATCCATTGTATTCTGCCTAACCACGCCCTTCAAACCGAAACCCATCAATGCTCACACTGCTGTTTTACGGCAGAAATAGGTGCGGCGGTGTCGCCGCCGCAGGCTAGTCTGCAGCCGCGGCGCTGCATACAAGACTCTGCCACTATCAAAGACATTCGTCGTGAACATGAAACCTATTTGGAAATATGACCATGGGGTGCAGTATCCATCATCGGTTATAGTCATAACATAAAAACAATCTCAATAGATACTTTTATTAACATGAACGACATAATAATAACAGGGTACCTATTTAAAAATGACACTGAATCGATCGTTGCTTCTGGCAGGTGCTTCATTTCCTTGTTTGATAAGTCCTTTTGGCAGTCAACAATACATAATTTCTTGCTTTTTTGTGGTCCTCGCGTATAATGAATCATTTAATTACAATTTATAATCGCATATGAATCTTGCATGGGCGCTCATAATATTTTTTATTTTGTAAGTTTTATTAGCGAATTACCCTTTATCAGTTGATCTTAAACAGCGGTTAATTATCATTTAGCTTGCGCTCAGATAGTGCAGGTGGTTTAAATGCCTTAGCTTTGTATGCTCATAACAATAATTTTAATACTGCCAGCATTTAAGGATAAGACATGTACTAAATATGTTTTAAAAAGTGAAAAAACTGAAATGTTTTTATCAATCCTTGTGTAAGTAGGTACTTACCTACTTAGTAACGTAGCGTAGGTACACCTACTTTAATTGTGGCTTTATTTGGTTTTTCAATATAGGAACTTAACTTTACATTTCTCGTACTTGAAATATGTTCCTTTCGTGACTCCTTTCAATAATAATAAATTATGACATGATTGATAATCCTATACAAAAAGTTAAATGAATGCGGCGTGCGTCTGAACAGTAGCAAGTCGGTACAAGCAAGGTAGCAAAGGTAGCGATTCCGTGGCGAAAGGCTTATTATTTTAATCAAGAAATAATTGAAGTCTTTGATGGGAAAATAAAGAAGCATCTGTGTCGTCACGAACACAGCAAGACGCTAAAATATAGCCCCGTTATGTACAGAACAAACACGCCGCACCGTGTGTGGTCCCAGATGGAAGCGAACGCAAATTTCAATATTTATCAACAAATGAGAACTCATTGCGACATTCAGATATGCAATATGCAAAACTTTTAATATTGAATATTCATTACATTTCACTAAATACTCACTCAAATTTTTATTATTGGGCATTTCGCTATCTCCACCTACTTTTAAATGTGACCAGGCTTGTATGTCGGTATAGTATTATATTTATTGGATGATAACTATAACTGTAGGTATCAATTTTCCCCACGAGTTACGAATAGCATGTTCAGAGGTTAAAATTTTTGTTTCGTTATACCTACTTTTAGTTGCCATGCGGAAAAAATAAAATGTCATTTTTGTTTCTACGGCTTAAAACGTGCTATTAAAAACCTTCAACTAAACAATGAAACGCCCATCTTCTTTGCGAGCTCGTCAAGGGTGCACAATTAACCGATTATTTCAAGAAGCGTGGCGGGGCTTGCAGTCCTCAGATGCCCGAACTGCTCCGAGCCCGAGCCTTTGTCGGCATTGGCTTGTTGACATTTTGTGGAGCAAATCGTCATTCCGCGGTCTCTTTGAACGAACCACCTATTATATTACGCTATCCTCATTTGATGAATGTTTCGGTCTATACATAATCAAATTATTCTTTTTGTCAAACTAACCATCTTAAGATGCTTCATTAGTCTGCAGCGCTATTATTGCGCTAGTATTATTTAATATCTGTTAATGTAAATAACAAACATATTTATGAGAAATGACTCAAATAAATGTCGCCTTACATACAGTTATATTCATTTTATGAAATACTAATAAGCAGCTTCGTAGTTAGGCGACGGTATCTGGAGCATCTCTAGGAGCGCAAATCTCTAGGAGGAGCATTGGTAAACCTCACTGAGTCACAAACAGTTAAAAATATTTGGAGCATACGTTTTTTGGATGCAACGTTCGTTTGCCTTGGGTGCTCGTGACACTACAGTAAGCTAATGTGTTGTGGTATAATATTATATAAATGCATGATAACTTTTTTTACTACCTAAAGATTAATTTGTATACCTACTACTACTACTAATTTGGTTTGGTAGACTCAGATTTTTGTTCTAGCTGCAAACTAAAAAAACAAAATATTCCACATGACACAAAGAAAACACTTTAACATGACGTGTCTTTACGTCAAAAAGTATTGTACTTGTGTCAGCGGTATTCATGAATTCGTGATAGCGTCAGTAACAAGCTGTATTCCTTGATATCTTGCATTGGAACCGCCTCCCGAGGAAGATGACCTCGAAATCACCCAGCCATTGGTCGATCTGATACAATACAATAAAATTTACTATCCCTTCACTGTTTTTTCATGCAGAAAATAGATGCATCTTTACTGCCATGTTGTCCGACGTAATTGATCCAGAAATATAAAGAATGAATAAAAAAGTTTAATTCTTCTTAATTGCAGTAGGCGTGTAGTTTTTTCTTTGTATTCGATTAATAATACATATTAAGTTATTGTAATGCTACATGGTTAATACCAATGGAATAAACTTATAAAGTAATCGTAGTAATTACGAGTATTATGTGCTAAATTTTACTAACAGTTAATAATAATATGCCAAGATTTATGTAAATAAAAAAATTAAATACCTTTACTCAATTTTATTTATTTTAATAAATTAAATTGGTAAATGTACAATATCAAGGTAATTCATGTCTACTTAAATATAAGATCTATAAATGATATACCCTAGTATGACAGGTTTAAATTTTTTATCGCGAGCTTTTGTTTGAAAACGATGAGCAACATAAGAAACGCGTGGACATGATAAGTTAGTATTTACGACGTCAAAATAAAACGGACTTGGCATTTTCATATCTTTAATCTATAGCTAGCTATGAGAATGAGGATAACGTAATTATGGAGTACGGATTATCTTATTATTGTAAAAAAACGATATTTTTCGTGATAAGATCTACAGCATCTTAAATCATTAATGTTTGCTAGATTTACGTCGAATCTAGTTTAGTCGAACCTGGTTGTACCTCCTGTCAACTTTTTATTACTTGACCGTGCAACTGAGGTACTTACCTAAACAATATCTTTTAAGATTAAATTACAAAAACTTTGAAACCTTTTACCTTATTCAATTTAAATCAGGTACGAAATGCCTCAAAGAATACCAAATTCAACATACCTAAATCTTTTCTTAATTGATCTGAAATGGCATTATCAAACTGCAAACGAATTCTTTATCCAAGCACGCGCCGATGATTGACGATAGATTAATTTGAAATGACTGCCGTAAGAGTGCATTTCGCTTTCGTAAGAAATGGATCCGGTGAAAACAATTTGATTTTTATTAATTGAACTGCCAACCGGGACGCAATCTTGACTCGCAAGAACAAGGAGCCCGTACATCTGCTCCCATTTATTAATACCACTGACAATAAAACATTTGAGACACGTTCTTGCGAATCAATACTCGCGTTCCCGGTATGAATTATTTATATATTTTATTGTCGGTTTATCGCCTGTATCGGGGGATGCCGGCGGATGCCGTGCGACTGCCTCTCGCTTGAAATAATAATCAGAACATAATTTTATTTTTGACAAATAACTGGTCAGCAGTGGGTGCAGGCAGGTTTTTATGCAACCGGCCAGCCAGCTTTAGTTGGCCGCTTTTGGGCCGGTATTCAAAATCATTACGAACGCTGGAATGCGTGGTGGGCAAATGCCAAATGTACAGTAAAACAAAATTTCGCAAATTGTGTCAGAGATAGAGAGAAATAGGTAATTAATGGAAGGGTGATATTGATGCTGGTAGAGTGTACATAACACTCGAAGGCTCGGCTGCGGCGGCACCACCGTTGCTTATGTTAAATGTGCTTATTTCTGTGTGTGACCATGGCACCAACGACAGGGAATCCTAGTGTGGGGCTATGAGTGTGAAATTTTATTTGTTATTTAAGTAGACGTTGCAGCCCATGGAAATCCAGATCCAACCTTAAGTAGGATAGAAGTCCTATGTAAGGTCGTACAAAGGTCAATTGTATTCCGCCTAACCAGACCCTTCAAACCAAACAAAGCAGTCCTCACACTGTTGTATTACGGCGGAAATAGGTGTAGCGGTGATGCCGTTGCAGACAAGCCTTGGATATTAAGCTACGACCACCAATGTTTATTGATCTTATATGTATATTGGGTCGGAATGCGTTAATATAATAAGCATGGGCAAGCATGTAAGTCTACGAGAACAATAAAAGGATACGGAACGAAATTTGGGCGATTTGCTTGTTTGTGAATAAGGGACCGTCGGCCCAGCGATTGAGGATATCGTGATACCAAAACTCCAGCTCCTCTCCTCGCTTCACAATAACATAATATGACACTTTTGAAATTTTAACTTCCTACAATTAAAATTATTGAATACCGCTGTAGGAACACTCGATCCATTGCGCATTTAATTTTATGCACTCGTCGAAATGATTCCTTTGTCTTTGGATTTATTAAGTAACATCAGACTTCTCAAAATGAACGAATAATAACTTACTATAATTAATTACTGTATTATAGTCTAACGGCAGTCCGTGAATTTGTTTGAAGATCACGCGGCCAAAGTAGCGTGCAAAAGCTAGTAATATATAAAAGATCATTCAAATACCGATAACACTTTAATAATTAAGTGTCATCATCATCATCAATCCATTATTGTCGCACTGCTGGGCACGGGTCTCCTCTCAGGATGAGAGTATTCAGGCCATAGTCCACCACGCTGGCCAAGTACGTTTTGGCGGATTTCACATGCCTTTGAAAACATAACGGAGAATTCTCAGTCATGCAGGTTTCCTCACGATGTTTTCCTTCACCGTTAAAGTGAGTGATAATTAATTTATAATGCGCACATAACTTAGAAACGATTATAAATAACAATTTTAAAATTTAGAAGTTCGTGCCAGGATTTGACCCCCGACCCACCGGAGCCGGAGGTCGAGATTCTTAACCACTAGGCTATTGTGACGTGTATGTTATGTGTATACAAGTGTAACTGAAATTATATATATAATCTACTACACGTTCATCCTAAGTTATTATATTTTATTTAAGTGTTATGTATATTTTACAATAATGAATTTATATGTATCGAAGATCTTGTTACAATGAATTTATAGGACACTTAAAAATGACACCGTTTATATGTCGAACATAAAAAATCATGGTCTGATTTATGCTGGAACCGTTCATCGTTATGACTTATTTTATTGTTATATTTCTGCATACTTCTAAACAAAGGTTGGTATACACGTTATGCCAATTTTATGTAGAATATCCTAATTGGACTATCATTCGGACTGACACATTTAAAAAATATATATTTTACTCCAACCTTCTATCAACGAACTCCAATAATAACATTATCTATTTCAGATGTAACTTTGAATAAGTTCATCGCGTAGTAGTGTAATTACAATCCGTCCCACAAGTTACTTTACCAATACATAAATCTTTTGAGTTCACTCTTTTTGCATAGTCACTTCGCATCATTATAAAATTATAACGTGCAACAATAAACTACTATCAATCTTAATGTCAAGATCAAACAATCGATTCGAAAAGAGGAAGGTAATGAACGTGTTAACCCTTCAACATCTTGCCAACTGTATCCATGCGATCATCTAGATTTGCTTAGTAATTATCTACCCACTTACATTAAAATCGGAAGTTCGGAAAAATAATAATGTCCCGAGTAATTAACTCTTAAGTGTGAGCTAGCCTAGTGGTTAAGTGTCTCGACCCCGCTACGGTGGATCGCGGTTCAAATCCCGGCGCCTACCTCTGTTTCTCGAAATTTTATCTGTTGTAAATTTTCTAAATTATGTGCTTAGTATGAATTGATTAGCGTGCGTGGTGGACATGTCCTAAAACCCTCTCATCTCTGAGAGACGCCTCGTGCCCAGCTGTGGGACAAGAATGGATTGATGATATGATATACATTCAATTGACCCATTACTTATATGTATATCATATCATCAGTCCCACTGCTGGACATTAGGCTCCACTCCGAGATGAGAACAATTTAGAAGGCAATAGTCCAACAATTTAATTTTTACATGAAATTAACAATTGTATTTGTACTTTTTATGTCAGACATTTTGTATGATGTAATGTAAATATGTAATGTAAATAATATAAATGTAAATAATAAATAAATAATGTAAATGTACATTTAAATTCAAAGTACTTTTGTAAAATGTTGGATATCTCAATTAACATTTATAGAAGATTGGATGGAAAGAAAAAAATATATATAAATTTATTGTTACCTAGAGGTATGTTACAGATACTTTCTTTGTTTAAAATAGGTAATTACATATTTAGTACGAGAATATCAGGGAGGAGGGTGGGAGGGAGAGAGGTACGGAAGGAAGGAAGATCAGACTGACCGATCGACCTACCGACCGATCGACCGATTGACCTACCGACCGACCGACCAATCGGGTTACCGATCGACCGACCGATCTACATATTCAATCACGTTTAGAGTTTTCAACTCAGCTCAACTTTTTCAAAATAATGTAAGAAACTTCGTTCCTGGCGGAAGTCCCCCGACTGAACATTTTCTATTGTAATGGAGCAGCAAACGAGCATGGAGGCCTCCTGATGTTGAGTGGTAACATCAGGCCGTGGCCATCCGCATCCAACCTAAAAAACTAAAATGGAATGCCTCCTGCCCTGTGTATTCTGCCTACACACATAATAAGCGTAATTTGTGCGCCTTTGTATGGTAGGACAACCTTGCAACAACGTTGAAACACCGTATATATTCACATTACCTATATGTTTATAAACATACATACCTACAAGACATATTCAAGTCGAATATAAATGACACTGTTATTCTGTCTGATGTATCTGTCGTTACAATATGGAAACGCCCAGGTTATAAGTTCTGCATAAGGCACTTGATCGCTTATTATACGTGTTAATATATCATTGTCATAACGGAAGAGGGGCGTTGCTCGTAACGATAAAATAAGCTCATTTACGTGCTTACAGTGTAAGAGGTGCTTTGTTAGTCGGAGAATAAGGTGATTAGTACATGCGTGGTATCATCGGTATTTTAAGAGAGCCTCTGTCGGCATGCAATATATTTTTTTCACAATAAGTGTTATAGGTACTAGGTACTAGGAAGGTGGGTAATATTAATGGGAATTGGTTTTCAAAACACTTTCAGGCTCAGGGAATGATTAAGCAAAGGTTAGATAGATATGGCGTGGGTTGTCGTTAACCTGCAGTCGGCATTTCCAAGTTCTATGTTTTTTAGTTTCACAAACGTTTATTACTAAACTATTTACAATTATAGCTGAAAATACTTATTGAAACAGTAAGATTTTTAGCAACTTTCGTTAGCAATTAGCAAGATCCTAGTTCTTTACTCACACGAGACAACTCTACTGAGAAGGTTACGAATAATAGTATATAAGTATACTACACAAAAGAAAATATGTATATGTATTAATAATTCAAAATAACGTATTCAACGGTACGGAATAAAATGGTGCACTAATCTTATAGAAGGATTATATGAGACATCTATAGGTTTACCAGATACCGTGCGTCGAAGGATTTATCGCATGCAAAACCTGCATCCAAAACGAGATTCAGATCCCACCGATTCCTATACGACGCCTAAATGCGAATCGAGAACACGAATTTCGATTGGCAACTTGAGGATCGAACGGGTTGACTTAATGAGAGCTCATTGTCAATCGACTGTCGGAGCCCAGCGGCGTATGCAAACCCGCTCGGGTCTGTCCCGCTCTGTATGTTATCGACATATTATAGTACTAGATCTTATAATAATAATAATAATAACGTAGCCCCACAGTACTTCTTACTTCATCTCTTTGAGATCAACGGTAAAATCAAAATCAAATCTTCAACAACTATTCAAAACGTTGCAATAGAAGTGATAGCCGTATCAATTTCGGCGGCTGACTTCGCTACTTCGAGCTGTAAATCTAAGGCCTTAAAATTAGTTTTTCAATGAATCGTGTCCGGCACAGGCACAGTACCTAATGGATAAAGTCTTTATCTATAAAAACAATTGACATGAACTTCACATGAAACAATAATTTCAGTACCTCTGGTTTGTGTGTGTCTGTGAGTTCGTTTTGTAAAATCCTTTTTTTTTCAAATTTCAGTACCACTGGTTTTCTGGTTGGTGTGTGTCTGTAAATTCGCTTTTCAAAAACCTTTTTTCTGTTTACTTTTTATCGTTCTGTATTTATATCACGCATCCATCAGACTAGAATCTGCTTTGGAATGCTCTCCGAGGACATTAGGCAAACACGCTCGTAATTTTATAAAAAGGGCTCTTCATTTAAATGAACTTAATAAACTTTGTAAAACTTTAACCTCATATTGTTAATTTAAAACATTTTTCATTTTCTCTTTAGTAACTACTTTATATTTTCCCACGACGTTTTCCATCATCATTGAAGCTAAGCTTCGGAATCCCGAGTATTGCTGTGGGAAACGGAAATTCAAGGCTATCACTCTTATTTATCGTGCAGTATAAAAATTATTTGTATCCAATAGGACCAACCCACTGAAGCCACAACCAAGCACGCTTTATCTGATACCCTCTTTTATTTTCTTTTTCCACTTTCGACACCGGCTTACTCTTTTGTTGGTCTAATTATTTTCATTCGACGTACAACAAGAGGTATAAAAATTACAGTATAATGGTTCAGTGAATTTATTGAGCTCACTATGTTACGCGTTTTTATCTACGCTAAGAAGAATAATTTACTGCATGTTTAGTTTATTTTATAGTCGTGTATGTTCCTGTTCTTTAACTATTTATCAAAATAAACTATTTATAACTTGAAATAATAGTATAAAAGCAAACCGATATGCCAGGAACTGACGTTAAGTGGACACTGCAGCGTATAGATATCAATTATCTCGACGGGCCCCTAGAACAAAGTCGTATATGAAAAATTACCAATTTACAGTATGAAGCTTAGAAGTTTTGTGG
>DWKW01002917.1:0-10508 GCA_018250115.1 Doberes anticus
CCTCAGGTGTGGATGTCCATGGGCTGCAGAGACCACTTAACATCACGTGGCCTGCATGCTCGTTTGCTATTCTGCTAGTATAAAAAAAATAATAAATAAAAATTGAAATATTTTATGAAATATTACACTTCCACTCGTCGTATGAGTGGAAATGAAGAGGCGTATGTGTGAAAATTCGAGTAATTAATAATTGACAGTAAAGCATAAGTTTAGAAACCGCATAAATAAATTAATGTTTCTCAATTTGAAAAATACGAAGTTAGCTTTGAATCCGATACAATTAATATTAACTTTTAAGTTTAGGTTTAAGTTAAAATTTTAATTTTCACCATTAACGTTCATCTTCACTATGTAACTTGTATACAACACTTTGTATACAAAACATTACTCATCAGAAACGTTACAATTGCAAATGAGCATTCAGGTTGTTTGATGTTGAGTGTCATTGTAGTCTAAGGCCAATCACATACAACGTCAAATGACCCAGAATTTCTAAGTGAGGTCGGATTAAATACTAGACTACTCCTGACGACTAAGTCGGAACGTATCTTGTCTTAATGTCGTCTGCATAGCCACACCTTTCAAAAATGTTTTGTTTACGGCTAAAATGGCGGCGGCATCACCGCGGCACCTATTTCTGCCGTAAAGCAGTAGTGTGAGAACTGCTGCTTTCGGATTAAATGGAGTAGTTAGAATACTGGACAGGAGGCATTCGTATTTAGTCCTCTGGGGTAGCAACGTATCCACTTACAACCTTAAATAGGACGGAAATCCTAAGTCCTTGAGGTTGAGGTTTCATGTGGATATTCATGGTCTGAAGTGACCATTTAATATCAGGTGGCCTGCATGCTCGTTTGCTATTCTATTAAAATAAAACAAATAAATAAAAATAAAATATTATGTACCTACTTTATATCCCGAACCAAGAATACCTACCGTTTTATTAACTAACTATTTGTTAATGTTACCAGTACTCTCTGCTACAAACCGTGGTGGAAGCGTGTCAGAAGAAGCCGCAATGCAAGTTCAGCACGAAATCGAAGCCGGGACTCGTCGATCCCTGCCCTCATGCGCGGAAATTCGTTGAAGTCGCTTTCAAATGCCGACCCTGTAAGTAAATTTGTTTATTTATTGGATTACCAATATAAGAAACATTGTTTACAATCCATAATTAAAGTTAGCTTTGTTGATGCCATCTAACTGATCTTACAATTACAGGTGATCGCATCAAGCTTAAATAAAAAGTTTTAAATAATTTCAGATTAAACAATCAGAAATAACAATTAATCGAATTAAATTAAGTCTAATTGAATGACTTTAAATTAGAAAGAGTCGAATTGAAAACAAATAAATAAAATAATCAGTTGTCAATAAAAAATAAAAAAAATTTTCTTCCGAAGACTGTAAGTTTATCGACTTACAGACGGTGTCGCCGCTTGTGAATGACAAAATAACAAAATTACCATTTTAGTTGACCACAAGAGTGTATGACCGCACATAAGTACTACTGGCAGGTATTTATTTGGTTCTTACGGACCTTGTTCAAACACATCTCAGTATTTAAGACTAAATAGATGCTTTTGAACTGTACTATTAAAAAAATCTACTAAATCTCTATTGCTACTAAAATCTACCTCGAAGTTTATGCGTGATTAGCAATCATATAAACAGACATACAGATACATAGACAAAAAAGAAATATTTTACAAAAAGTTGTGTGTTCTCTTAATAGATTTCTAAATAAAGACACCTCTGAATAGTTGATATTAATCAATCACGGCCACTTATATATCTTCATTAGTATTAAATAGTATAAAAATATGGCTATATATGTATATAGTTCTTCTTAGCTATATGACGGATTTTTAGGCAGTTTTCACTGTCATTTAGAGAATTTCTTAAAGAAGGTTTATATGTTTCTTTTGTTCATACGTTTTCTACCCTAAATTTAAATTTATGAGTAGCAGAAAAAGCGTTCTTTTGTAATCAAGTTGCCACGTATTTCTGAACCTTTTGAGAGGATTGTCAGCCTAAAACTTATGAGACACATAAAAGTAATTTACTGCAGAACTCTAGGTTCTAAAAGGGCCTACAGATAAGTGCGCAACAGTAAACATAGGTCCATATCTGAAGATTGATTACCAGACCCCTTTTTAATCTTTTACATATTAGTAAAAAAATGGATTTTATTGGATAATACTAATTTGATCAAGGTTTCAAACCTTGGTCAAACCTTATTCAATTAAATATGTTAAATGCCTTGTTAATTTAATTTAGGTTGAAATTGTCCATCTTATATCATTTAAATTTACAAAATACCACAGGTTTAAGATTGTGCGCACGTGCGATCTAACAAAATGCTGCCCATTAGTAAATTGTACCCCTGCGAAGCTGTGGCGGAGCTCTAGTATTATTTTAAACATTTTTACGGGGCGATGTCCAAGTTAATTGTATAGTTTATGCGTAAATGGCGAACAGTTATAAAAACCGAACAAAAATTTTCGTTTCCGTACGAAAATTCGGTTAGTTTTCCAGAAATACCTTCAAAGTCTGTGACATGGCATTTTAAAAATGTTCCAGTAGAATTAAAATACTACCTTATGTTTGAACATCATTCGAATAGTATATACATATATATATATATATATATATCTTGACTCGAATGTAGTATTCCTTTCTTCTATTTTATTCTTATATTTTACGACACATATGTTTGTGGCTACAGCGTCACGGGCCGAAGTCTAGTTTTTATTACAGATAACATTTTTTTCATGTTTGATTAGTCATAGAGTCATAATGAGAAAAAGTGTAGCAGAGGCTTTTCTTCGTCGCAAAAGTATTTTGCCACATACTCTCTTTCGCAAGTAAATAATTTCCTTTCACTTCTAAATAATACTATTGCCTATGAAAACGTTACTATGAATAAGTACCATGATATTTTCTCCTTATGAACGCGAAAGCCTATGTCGGGACCATTATTGGAAAGTTATTACCTTTTTGCCTTTATGCTGCTGCTGCCATAATGTTTTCCATAGCGTCGCGAATTACTTGAGGTACGCAGAGTGGTACGTATTTGGTCTTGTTTGTGTGAAAACCAATATTAAAATTACAGGAACATTTTTCAACCAGTTACAATATTTCCCTCATAAGATTTACTTTAATCTTCTTCCTACTGTCCCACTGCTGGTGCGGTGAGAGCTGAGACCTGGGACGAGATCCGTGTTAAAGAATTGGAATGTAGTGAAATAAGCTGGTCAAATGCGGGTTAGTAGACTTCGCACGCCGTTAGAACTTAGTGCAAATATAATAACGCCTTAGTCTTATAGCCTCACTCGAGGATTCCTTGTGGCGTGGGTGCCATGGATACACACAAATACAACAAAAGCATAGACCAGAAACAGATGGCTACAATGATCATTGAAATTTCTCCTGCGTTGAGAATCAACCGAGAACCCTCTAAACTACAGACCAGCATGTTGACCACTACACCATACGGTCAGTATACATACCTACCTACTATTGGTTTCCCACAACAGTTACCAGGTTCGTGTTAGGACAGGAATGTGTCGATTTAGTAATTACTATAAGACGACTATAGGACAGGAGGCCGAATTTACCAAAATTTTCGTAAGCCTATCTAAAAGAAAAGTGCCGCGTAATCGCTCAACTGAGGGGTAGAAACAACAAGGGTAGTTTATTATAGGAGGCTACGGTTATTATAAGAGTTCAGCCATGATTGATATGAATTATTCAATTTTTATCACTTCTTTTGGTAGCTAAGTGATGATAAAGTGGACTTCCACGGTTTGTGGTAATTTTGAGCCATATTAACAACTACATGAAACATCATGCGGCTCAGATTTTGTAGTTTAAAAATACTTTTTATTTTATTTATTAGGGATAAAAACCGCATAAAATTATTTCTAAAATATATTTTTCAGGACTGATACAGTAAAAAGTCAATAACAATTATTTACTACTTACATACATAAGCAGATTAATTTAAATGGATCGGTAAAAAAGAACTTTAGAATGAAGATACAGAATTTATGTATAAAACTTGGTGTAATGCAATGTTTTTATGATTTTTAGATTTCCATTACATTTATGTCTACTAAAATATAACGTAAGATTAAAAAACAAATGAGATAAATAGACATGAATGCCTGTAGTTATTTGGATTATTAAAAACTAAGAAATCATCGTTTGTTGTTCGAATCGCATAAAAGAATAAAAAAATATTGGCCTATACTAGTTAAAACGCAAGGATAACCGCTAATCGCAGGAAACGATGGTTTTACGAGGGTCCTGTGAGTGTATTGAAGTGATTTACGTGGTTATTAAGTTCCGAGGGAGGTCGCCGAACCGGGTGCGGCTAGGCGCGGTGTAGGCGCGGCCACTCATTATGGACTGTAGCGTAGACGGGGAAAAAGGTGGATTTTTAAGCAGGTTTTCTACTGCAAAACGAATAATCATTAAATATAATGGAACATGTAAAAATTACTAACCGAATTGTTATGTTTTTTAAGTAGATAGAAAAACTAAAATCATTAGTATAATATTTTTATATAGATATATATATCGTATTATATATTTAAGTCATAATAAGTTAAATAATAACCAATAATAATTATTTTCAAGAAAATTTGTAAATTTGCAATTGCTACATTAAAAAAAAAACGTTTTGCTCTATTTCTCTATATGTTGACAGTACAAAATTTTTGAAATTTTGCGCGTATTGTGAATTAATTATCACTCGCTTAAACGGTGAAGGTAAATATCGTGAGAAAAACTGCATGGCTGAGAGTTCTCCATATAGTTCTTAAAGGCATGTGAAATCCGCCAATCCACACTTGGCGCGAGTAGTAGACTATGGCCTAAACTCTCTCATTTCTGAGAGAAGACCCGTCCCCAACAGACGATAATGGGCTGATGATGAGCAGTGTGATAATACACTAGACAGGAGGCATTCTAATATAGGCCTCAGGAGTATCTCAAACTTACATTTAACGACAGAACCAGGTGCAGCGGTGGTGGTGGTCAAATGTTTTATGATACGCGTCACGTAATAAAGGTATCAGTCGACAAATGTACTTGGGGAGCTATT
This sequence comes from Doberes anticus, assembly GCA_018250115.1. Taxonomy (NCBI): domain Eukaryota; kingdom Metazoa; phylum Arthropoda; class Insecta; order Lepidoptera; family Hesperiidae; genus Doberes; species Doberes anticus. Next base: position 5,108 of record DWKW01002917.1, read on the forward strand.
TTTCAAAGTTTTGCTTTAGGATAACAATAAGTAAGTATGAAGACTAAGCTTCGGAGATTGTGTTTCACAAGTTCACAAGCTACGACAAAGCCACGGAATATAAATTAGCTTCGAAGAAGTATTGTCTTAATTCTCATGTCAGGTTACGGTCGTGACTAGCTATATATTGCATTAGGTATATAACGGTTACTCACAATATACGGATATTTAAAATTTCTATCGTATGAACATATTATGTATATTAAATGCGGCTATCGTGGGTATTATTCCACGAGGGCATTAGTCTAAAATCATATGTGCCTAGCCTCATTATTATAATCATCCCCCTATTATTTTCCCACTGCTGGGCACGGAACTCGTCTCTGAGATGGGTTTAGGCCATAACTCCACCACGAAGGCCAAGTGCGAAATAGCATACTTTTGTCTATATTGAGATCATTATTTAGAACTCTTAGGTAGCTAGGTACCTAAAGTGCTAAAGTGAGTGATTCATAATAAGTACTTAATTTCGAAAATTTAGAATAGATAATTCGACCCACCGTAGCGGAGATGCTTAACCACTAGGCTATCACTCAGTGAATTTAATGAAATAAAATCAAATTTCTCACGTAGTTAAAAGAACTCACTTTATCCTTTTGAAATGCGATTCAATCAAATTGTAAACAATATCGATCAAAAAAATATCGACGAAATAAAACAGTGATTATACTTTTTACTATGGTAAGAAGTTATTAAACAAATCAATCCTTGATAGATAATTCCTCAAAATGAGGAAATGCATTAATTAAATACAAAAAGAAAACAGTTGAAAAAATTAATCACTTCCAATACGATCAGTTCGTTTGATGACATTTTAATGAACTATATCCATCTCGTTCTCGCAAACGGTTATCGGTTTCTAATTTCACCCGGGACTCTAATTACAGTAAAAAGGGGATCGTTTTAAAGCATTTTTAATTTCACAAATCCTTTGTACAAACGGAAACTATCGGATAATACCGTTCCTTGTTCGAAGGCGGGCAGTTCAATTTTATTTTACGTTCTTTCAAAGTGTAATATACTTTTTCTTCAAATCCTTTCTCTAATAATCCTTTTGGTCCGGAGACTAGTTGCAGTTGGCTACGCTTTGCAAGAATATAATTTCTTGCGACGTCATTATACTTAATGGTTTTCCGTAGAAATATTGACGCAATTTCATTACCTTCGCGTTTGTAAGAAGTAAGTTTAAAATCACAATTATTCAAATTTGTCATCATTAATAAACTTTAACATGAGTGACTTAGTGGATCTCCACCAGCCGCTCCTGTTGGTCGGGGTACAAATCCTAGCACGCACCCAAAACTTTTAAAAATTGTTGTTCATGATTATTTCTAAATTATGTGTGTTATTAATTACATCGCTAAATACACGCTTTAGCGGTGAAGGAAAACATCGTGAGGAAATTTGCAAGTCGCAGAGTTTTCCATAATTTTCTCAAAGGCTTGTAAAGTCCGCTAATATGTACTTGGCCAGCGCGGTGGACTTTAGCTTAAACCCTCTAATCTCTGAGTGTAAATCCTTGCCCAGCAGCGGGACAATAATGAGTTGATGATGAAACATTTTTCTTCAAAGGTAGAGCAGAAAAGTTACGGTTTCGGATAGGTACGGTACCCTAAAAATGAGTTAAAACAACGTCCCCTTTAATGACTAAACACTAGATAGCTAATTGATATACGGACAAACGCTTCCAACGCCGGTTTCAAATTGCTAATGGAAAGGGTTGGCCCGTTAGAAATTGATACGACCAATTCCACAACCCTTGTGACCCCGACCATAGTAAGTAGTTTAGAAATTAACAGAGTTTTATGGAAAGTTTGCTCTTTTATTCGCAAGGCACATGGGTGATCGAATGTTGTTGGTTATTACGAAAAGGTAAATTGTTTACTTATTATTTATTAGCTTGTTTTTTTATATAGTTTTTATGTAGTAAATCTTTTTTTCATCGAGCGTTATATAAACTAAATTTAATTGGCAGATACTCTCAATCTCAACTTAATGTTAAAATGGAATATAACAATCAGATATAAATTTTTAACTCATTTATTTACGTTTAAACTAATAGAAGTAAACGCTATTTAATTTTTGTTATTACTTAATAACTTAGTTAACATAATATCCATTGTTGAGACATAATTTTCAGTAAATATATTATTTAACACAGTATATTACTTAACATTAAACATTTTACCTAACTGCTAATGGAAAGGGTTGGCTCGTTAGAAATTGATACGACCAATTTCAAACCACGTGTAATTAGCGAGTAGTTAACATTTAGAGGATTGTCAGGATGTGTTCATTCTAAGACCTTAACGATGAAAAGTGTACTGTAGAATGTTTTTGCGTCTTTCTGCCACCGCTGCCGTAGGCTGAGTAGTCTGGGGTCTGAAGTAGAAAGTGGTGGTGCGCGGTGCAGTCAGCACATCTTCGCGCTAACAGGGGGGGATATATTGTGGTACATAAAACTACAACCTACAAATTTTCAAGGATGATGAGTTTGAAGGATTTGGCCAGGCAGATTACAATGAACAGGAGTCATTCCAACATACGAGTAGATCTAGATCTAGATGTAATTGGATGCATGGGCTGTAGTGACTATTTCACTTCAGGTGGTCTACATACTCGTTTGCTACTGATTTACAGAAAAGTTTTTTATCGTCTAATGGTGCGGCTTGGGATACAAACCGCTGTCTCAGCTAAACGCTTCATGTACGATAGCGCTCTGTAACTGAAAAAATAATTAAGATAACGAATTAAGATGTATGCATAAGGATTGATTGTATTTTATAGTGGTTTGATAACAACCCGAAGCGAATTCATGACATCGAAAAAATCGAATACCAAAATACCTAAAATTATTCCAAGTATATCTTATGTCTGATATTTTTAATAAGAATGAGTTGTTTATAGGTCGTAAATTCTTGAAATATTTATAAGACGTATAATTGACAAATTGAAAACATCACGAATATTATTTTCATGGGCACAACGAAGGGATAGAATAGTTTTTTTTACATTCAACAGTAAAAAGGCCACGTCCCATTGCGATCGAGTGACGAGTTAGCGATAGTATGTTTATGTCAGCTTGAAAAATAAATGTAAACACTGTGACACGAATAACTTACGTATTGGTGACCAAAGATTCACTTATATTCGTAATAATATTTAAATATATGTAAAATTTACAATTACCATAGGGACGATACCTATAGATACAGCTTGTTTTATGCCAATCTATAATACCTAGCAATACCCGTGACCAGGATATTTTCTGTGGCGACATTTTTTTTGTTAAGTGAGACAAGTTTTCCAAAAGATACCCATGACCTCTTTGGCTGAAAAGGCACCGTATCTGATACTCCTACCAAAAGTCTTTAGCCACAAAAACCTCCCTCAGTTGCCACTAATCACATGAAAGGAGGATCTGGAAATTATAAGGAGCTCATTTTCCAGCTCGTAGCTACTAATGAATACCATACCTACTCCAAGATCTCGGCATCAAAAAACCACTTACGGCAATAGTTTACAGTCGCATATTGAATTGAAGTCTTTGGAAACGTTTCACGGAGAGAAATATCTGCATAGAACGCCTTGTCGTACAAGGTAAAGTAGAACGCACCAGGCCACGAGGAAGTCTGCTGTGGGTGGTCCATTGCATGAGTGCACCAGGATTATAATTGAATAATAATGGTTCAACATGATGACCAGGACCACTCTTTTAAGAAGAAGAAGTTACAAAGTTTCAGAGAAGAAGTTACAACAAGCTATTATCTGAGTCGCAAAATCCGTACAATTGGAGTCTCCATTATGGGCTTGACTTCGGAATTGGAGTCTTCGATCTAACCGTTTGCAACTCCACAACCGATTCTCAATTATGCTTTCTGTTAATCAAAGGGACACGCTAAGAAATGCCTGTCCGCAAGGTATTCACCACCGTTCAATATCTCGCTGATAAGTTTAGAAGTTACTGAGTGTAATCTATCCGATCAACCACTATGAAGACACTACAGTCTCCTTTCTGACCGCTGGGTAGCTGGGGGATAAACCAAGGAGATAGCCAAAAACCACGTAGCCGTAGCCCTAAGCCAAAATGATGATGCATGCAGAGGACATTAAAGAGCGATTTTTAAGGGTGATATTCAGATGGCGGTAGTCTTTGTCGAATGCAGAGTGTCGAAGTAACAGTGCTCGCACTCAGGGAAGACTTCGGTTCTATTTGAGGTATGATGTGGATGTCCATGGGCAGCAGTGACCCGTTAAAATCAGATGGCCTGCATGTTCGTCTGCTACTTCGTTAATATATAAAAAATCACTCGTTTATCTCTTACCAATTTGTGGTTAAACCAGACAGTTAGAGAGGGGTACAAATTACATCTATTAAGGATCTTTTATGTCAGCTTATATGCGGTCATTTGTAACACGGCACGCTTTCTAAGAAACACGTTTATTAATAGGTTTTTTTCGTGTTATGAATAATACCCACTATTAGATACGTACGTACCTATGCAAACCAATTTACGTTTTGAGTAATTGTTTTCAATCTTTTACTTAATAGTTGATCTAAACGGTGTACGATTATATTTTTGAGCGCTGCGACTCGGATGCGTTTTACCTAACTAACTAACTTGTTAGTCATTGCAGTTCAAGGACGACCACATCTTATTGAGGACGTACACATTTTTGTTGGAACTCCTTGTCAGTTAGTTTTAGATACTGTTAAGTCTAAATGAGTCGGGTGAGTTTGTTCTTTTTTCAAAACAAACCTCCTGAAACCGACAAAATATTACTATAATAACGTTATTTGTTTGCTTTTAGTCGAGTTCCGAAGCCGGACGGGATGCGAGGATGACGTCATCAAGTTGAGTTGCAACCCGCATTCAAGAGTGGCAGTGTTCGACGCGCAGTATGGAAGGACTGTACACGAGTCAATCACGTGTCCTCAGACACAGGGCATGAGGGATGAGAGTAAGTTAAAAGTGTAATAATGTATGTGGTTCGATTATAGAACGTAAATAATTCTGTACATTTACCCTTCACTAAAATTACAGTTCTCCGTGTAGTGTGAGAGCGTCGACAGTAATTTTGGGAATCACCAGTGGTGGGGGATCAATGTCTGTTGGTATCGTTGATATATTAATACTCAAACTTTAAGGTTACTTAGTGAAAGTATCATTTACAGTCAATATGAAGACAACAAGAAATTGATCATAGTTCAGTTATTTCAGATAATAATATCATAATAACGATTCACCCCTTCATAGCTCCACACTAGGATTCCCTGTGTCATTGGTGCCATGGACACACACAGAAACAAGCACACAAACACCCAGACCAGGTACAGAAATCTAAATTAATCATTCAAATT
>DWKW01002918.1:0-10507 GCA_018250115.1 Doberes anticus
TAATAATATAATTTTTATTTCAGACCATTTTCAGTCCATATAAATTTTACCATAACTTAACAACTAAAGAGTTAGTATCAATATTAAGTCATTAAATAATTCACTACTCTTGTATGTCTTTGATTCTTTTTGAGTCCTGTCGAAAGGCCGACTGCGGCGGTACCAGTACGGAACTATTACCGTAAAGCAGCTGTGTTTCGGTTTGAAGGGTGTGGTTAGGCATTCTAACTTTGTCGACAGTAGCAACGCATCCGTCAACGACCTCGGGTAGGACTTTGTTCTTATTTGAAGTCAGATGTGGTTGACCATGCTCGTTTTTAACAAAGAAACAGCTAAAAATATTAAATGAGAGTCAATATTGAAACCTATGTTACCTACCTATACGATTTTTTTTTGTTTTACTAACTTACCTAGTTTTTTTTATTTCATTTAATGTACAAGTACCTTCTATTGAATCTGTTTTTCTTTACGCCAGTGCCAGTACGAAGACAAATAAAACCGTGTTTCGGGCAATTAGATAACCTAGATCTAATCGATTTGGCAATCAAACATCGAGAGGATAATTTAAACGCTTAGAGCCGCCATCTTCGTTTGCTAGCTCGCTGTAGATATATTGACAAAGTTAACCCAACATCAAGGCAGTGACTAGAGGGCAATTAGCAGGTAGCACAGCACACTCCCGCTACTACATGCGCTCTGATGAACGCAGTAGATTAGAGGCCGTAAGTCACGAGTCCTTTGCCTCTGCATCGATGAGCAACATGGCCGCCGCGGTGAAATTGGCGGAAAAATCGCGTCAAACGTCAAACGATTTTTTTTTAGGTTGTCGATCATGCCTGCCGACGGCGTTTGTTTACGTTCTTATTCGCCCGTGTTAAATGAGTTAAAGGTTGAATCGAGTACAAATTTAGACAAAAATAGGAGATTTAGTAAATTTGATGAAAATTTGGGTCACCGCCATTTTGTAACTATGCTTCCGATTAGATCAAGACACTAATTTCTGTAATTTGTCGTAACATTATATTTTGATCAAATTGATAAAAAAAAAACATCATTTGCAAAATCCGTCTTCCCTGGCGCTGGCATTGGGCTTTTTGTTCACTCGGCAATCGTAGATTAATTTGAGCTGAAATAATTTTTAAAAGAACTAGAGAGAACTAGAGAGAGTTTACTTTAGTGCATCAATAGACCGAGTAAAACGACCGTTCAAACTTAATTTCCAGCTCTGACGTCACGCAGACGCCTAAGTTTAAACATTTTAATCACGAAAATCGTCGTTCATTTTTATTTCTGCAGAATTCTATAGTCGGTTGCCGACTGACTTTGATTTAATCATGTTGACTGCACTAAACTAGGCTTAATACGAATTGATTCGTTGCAGCTTTACTGCACTGCAGAGAAAGTCGTTTTTGAAATTTTTGCGTTCACTGCGCAGATCGGGTTTAAAGTTTTCCTGGCAAGTCACTTCTAGTAAATGTAAACAAAAATCATATTGTTTCAATGAATTATTTACCTAGTTCTCTTAGCGATAGCCTTCATGGTGTCTTACGTGTAAAGTAATTCCCTTAATGGCTTTGTACATTAAGTATCATATAGAAACAACGCAATTCATTCACTGAAAAAATGTTATAATCTAGTTAATATTTTAGGTGTACAGAAAAAAGGCTACTTATTGTTGTAATTATTTAAACCAAAAAGAAAACAATGTAAGAGCGGCTAAAATCTAGCAAAAATGATTTAAACTTTTTTATGACACTAATCCCTACAAATCACAATCCCTAGGTACTAATAGGTATTATAAATGTGAATGTCATAATCATAATCATTTATTTATTTGTTGAATAAGGTACATACATATTTGGATCTTAAAATTAGGATTACTACGAAAACTACTAAACCAATTATCATGAAACTGTCTATACATATTCTTAGAGGTAATAGAAAGGATATAGGTTACTTTTTATGTTAAAAAATATATTTAATTTTTTTAAATATATATTTTGGCAGACATGATTGTTTGTCAAAAAATTGAAAAATCTAGCAACTTCGAAGCCTTCAAATTATGTAGTATCTTATTCACTATAGCTTCAGGTGTTTTTAATTTTTGTACATTTCATGTTATTTCATTACGTTATAAGTTATACTAAAACTATTTAAATTTTTGAGGTTAGGTGCCAGTTTATTGCCTTACTTATCACTCGCTGCTTCGAGCTGTTTATAATATAATATATACATATATCCTATAACAGGGGTTCATTTAGAAAAAACCATGCTTCTCTCACGGTCAACTATATGTAGCCTATATGTATCTAATGCCCGAAATTTACTCATTTTTGCAACGGACGGAAAAACTTACAACATAGTATACAAAAATATGGTACATAGAACTAGAATAAAACTCTGCATTTTATAGTTTTAAATTATTAGAAATCAAAATTGCTTATTTTTGTACCACGCGAGCGAAGCCGCTGGTAAAATCTAATTCTTCATAAACCCATTATTGTCCCACTGCTGGACACGGGTCTCTCAGAGATGAGAGACTTTAAGCCATAATCCAGCCCGCTGGCCAAGTGCCGATTGAAATAACCCGAATGCTCCTAACATTAATCTTCAAATTTCGATGTTAACGTTTTTGCTGTCTCCGGCTGTATCAAATTTGAATTTAAACCGTGCTGCGACTAAGTCCCTACAACAGCTGCTAAGTTTGTCTTTTTGTGATGTGTTCAGTTCTTCTGCAGTTCACTTATCCGATCTTGTACATTACTACACATAAGTAAAGGTATTTTAGTGGGTACACTACTGGGCACGAGTTACCCTCAGCGATAGGGCTTTAGAGCATAGTCCAGGGCTCTGGCCAAGTGCAGTTTGACGGACTTTAAATAATAATAATAAAGAACATAATGGAGTACTCTCAGGCATGCAAGTTTCCTCACGATGTTTTCCTTCGACGTTTTTTTTATAATATGCACATAATTAGAAACAATTCAATGTAATAATCTCGACAATTTAGAGTTGCGTGACGCGCCGATTTGAACCCTGAACCGCCGGAGCGGAAGGTCTAGTTCTTCACGACTAGGATATCACTCATTCTTTAAACTTCGTAGACTTTACAACGGTGAAGGAAAACATGGTGAGGAAACCTGCATGCCCGTGATTTCTCCATAATGTTTCCACAGGCATGAAGTCTGCCAATTCGCATTTGGCCGTCGTGGCGGACTATGGACTAAATCCTATGATCCCTAATTAGTGGGGCAATAAAGGAGTGATGGTGAAGACATTCGCTGAAACACTTAAATGTACAAGCTCAAATAGGACTGAAGTCATAGGTGGATGCTTCGTTACTGAGGGCTAAGTTGGAATGCTTCTTGTCCTGTTCATTCTGCCTAAGTGCAGTCTTCAAACCGAAAGTCCACTGTTCACACCGCTGCTTTGCAGCATAATAGGCTCGGCGGTGGTGCCGCCGCAGACGAACCTTCGATATAAGACTCTATCATAGTATAAACTAGTCCCTTTTTTCTTACTTGCATTACATAAACTTACGCCTGTCTTCCATTGGGGTAGGCAGAAACCAAAGACCGCCATATGCTACGGTTCATACATACTCCTTTCACTTCTTCAACTGTCATCAATCTTTTCAAGCATGCTCTTCGGTTACGGGTACTCCTAATTTGGCCCTTTATTAATTTATAAATATATATTTTTTATAAATAAATTTATTATTAGGTCGCCAATTTGGTCCTAGTAGGTACGTCTAGGACGTCCCCGGTCGACACAAACATTCACTTTCCGCACGTAAATCTCTTTCGCTACTCTTCTTTCATCCATCCTCTCAATATGACACATCGAAGCATTCCCTTTTAAATTTTTGTCACTCCATCTTCTTTCAAACCACATTTTTCTCTGATCACGCTGTTAAATAAATAAATAAATAACACTTCATACTCACAGCCCCACAGTAGGTTTTTTTTTGTAACCTGTGTCGCGGGTGCCATGGACACACACAGGAACAAGCACACAAACACCCAGACCAGTTACAGAAATCTGAATTCATCATTCAAATTTCTGCCCCGTTGGGAATCGAACCCAGGACCCTTCGAATGGCAGTCCGCACGTTGACCACGGCGCCATACGTTAATTATTATTCTATCACTCAAATCATACTTCGCAGAGCTCTCGTTTCAACTGCATTAGTTCTCTTTTCTCTCTCGGCCAGGCCAGTAATACGCAAGCCTATGGCCGCACAAAGGGAGCCGCTGTGAATATCTCGCTGGAGTAACGTTACAGACATTGTATTGACAGTTTCCCGTCTTGATCGGAATTATACCCACAGGGAAATCGTTCGTTCGCCCGTCGCTCTACGTAATTGTTGGCTCACACGTATCAGGAGATCCGGGATTACATTACTTGTATGCAGGTAAAGATTGATGTTGAGATTCATTTTTAACATTAAACATTACATTTATTTCGATACCCTCCAAAAACTAATACACGCGCGTGTCTAACGAAGGCATGCTTGATTTAAGCCTTGTTCTCAGGTCGAGATTCTTAACCCCTGGGTTATGATTTTGTTTTAAATATCCATTAACAGTATCGCCAACAACAGGCAGGCCACCTGCCGGAGTCGCCGCTGCCCATAAACATCCACAACAACCCTCAACTAGGATGGAAGTCCGATCTGGTTATATGTGGACGCGTTGCTACGTCGGAACTAAGTCGGAATACCTCGTGTCCAGTGTCTGCCCACTACACTCTTTAAACCGAAACAGAACAGTTCTCACACTGGTCTTTTGCCGAAATAGGTACCTCAGTTCTCACATTGGTCTTTTGGAGAAATTGGTCCCGCGGTGGTGCCACCGCAGGCAACTCCTCGACATAAGACTCTACCAACGTCAAACTCACTTAGAGAGCATTATCTTATCTAATTTTCCTAAATAACAATTCGACCACGTCACGCAGACAGCACCTTTCGAGAGCTTAATGTAATTCGTGTTGCCAGATATGAACAGTTATCGACTCGATCGGAATTATGTCTGCAGGGAATTCGCTCGCGTAATTGTTGGCTCATTCGACTGGATACTGACTTCGTTACTTCAATCGCTGTCCGTAGGCTTGCGAGCGTTGCGTTATATTCAATCCTGAGTGGGAGAATACCTCTCGCTTCCTGGTCTGATCAAAGCCGTGGCTGGAAGCGAGGGATCGTGGAATGCGAGCCTAAAACCTGTCATCTTTAAGTTTGTTTGTAATTAGGCACAAGGCACTGGACAGGAGGCATTCCAACTTAGTCCTCTGGAGTAGCAACATACAACAAGATAGGAGCTCCATCCTAGTTGAGGTTTTATGTGGATGTTCATGGGCTGCAGTGTAAAGAGATGCGTGACCAATATTGGGAGAGTAATAGGTTGAGGATAATTTGGTTAGGATAAGGAAAATTTTATCAGAGTAAAGAGATTCAATGTAGTCAATATATGAAAATATTTTTTTTTTATTATAATAACAGAATAGCAAACGAAGATGCAGGCCACCTAATGTTAAGTGGTCTCTGCAGCCCATGGACATCCACACCTGAGGTTGTGTGTGTACGCGTTGCTATGATACTCCTGAGGACTACATTGGAATGCCTCCCGTCCAGTATCGTCTGCCTAACTATACCCTTCAAGCCGAGCCACAGCAGTTCTCACACTGCTGCTTTACGGCAGAAATAGGTGTAGCGGTGGTGCCGCCGCAGGCGAGCCTTCGAAATAAAACGCTACCACCGTCAAGTACAAAAGTATTAAAATAAGTTACTAAAGAGGGTAGATACAGTTTTACTATGAACCTTAATATTTCGTAAACAGTTCGTAAGACCGAAAAAAGCTTCATTGGTTCATTATTGCAGAAACCCACGACGCACTCCGGAAATATTGCAATATTATTATTATTTAAATGGATTATTATTAAGTATTATTAAGTAGTCACTACAGTTCATAGATATCCACGTCCAACCCCAAACAGTGCCGAAGCGACGTTGTTACTCCTGAAGACGCCTGGTCGCCTCAAAAAAAGTTATCCCGGCGTCCACATATTTCAAACCGAAACACAATATAACTTCAATTTATTGCTTCTACAATAAAAATTGATTCAAAAGGTTTTTTGCAAAGGTCAAACTAACAATAAATTGAGAACTAAGCGGATTCCGATTTCGTTCACCATTCACCATTCACGGGTCTTTGTCTATGGGCGGGTCGGCCGAGCGTCAATAAATCATAGTGCGGGCGGCCCAGGATATTACGCCGTTGGGGCTTAATTAAATGTTGTTTGGAAACTCTAAGGCCGGAAAGGATAGATGTACCTATATTCTAATTAATTGATTATTAGTATCGAGAGACAAGCGATCGGGATAAATTATAACAATAAATTCGTTAACAGTAGGATAGGAAATGAAGGATGATACCGAACCACCTAATTCTATAACACTACCGCATTATAGTTACGGCATATTAAGTGAAAAGCTAATTTTTTTTGTTGTGAATTATTCTTCTTTTGAATTGCATGTAGTGCGATGCTACGATAGTATACGAGCGTATTTTTCGCTTAGGGCGAAGTTTTCCGGTACCGATGTGCCGGATAAGAATGAGCCGATAGCCGATATGTAATTGACGGCATAATTTTTATTTTTCAAATACAGCGCCACCTATCAAAACTGTATTGAAAATCGAAAATTACCACTTCGCTCTGTTCAAATTGCAAAGATGGCGCTGATACTATTGCTTCTTGAAAATTTTGCAGATTATGTATTACGAATACTGTAAGTATTTTCGTTGTATTTAAACATTTTTCATCAAAACTGTTCAATTCATTATCAAAAACAAACTTCATTATTTTTATTCTATTATTTATTTTTTATCCGATTAATCATTAAAACACACAGATAAACTAAGGCACTAAATTTATTTAAATTAAAAAACCAAGATGTTTTGAATCGTTCGATTCTAACCAATTAGATACAACATAGATGTCAATATTCCAAATGAATTCTTTATATTACATCTTTTATAAAGTACAGCAAACGAAGCCTAATCGAAACGACTGTCTCAATTTTCCTTGCCTCAAATACCTTCCTAAAATACGATGTTTCGGTCAAATCGAACAAAAGCCGAATTGCCGAAAACGAGCGCGTCCCGCATCGCCAGTCCGAGACCGTTTCCTTTCCCAATCTCGTTGACAAAAGATAGATTAGCGAAGACACGCTCTGTTGGCGTGATTTTAATAATTCAACAGGGCCTGTCCACGTTCCGCTATCCGCCATCTTGTAAGCGAACTGAAGCCGGCGTTCGAATATTGAAAAAATGCCAATAAACATCATTCGTTCCTTTTTCTATTCTCTCTGCAAATGTGTGTCGGTCTCAATCAACATAATATTACGAATGTCGGGGACGGGTAGATACATATACGTATATGTATGTATCATCGATCCGAAGTAAAATTGTATTGGTAAAATTTCAAATTGAACTTGCGAGTTTTAACCGATTGATAGTTATTTCTTTACAATAGTATAAATATTAACCACTAATAGTATTCTTAAACACTAGGTTATCGCTCACTGCAAAAAAATATTTCTTAGAATATCGAGGTATAAGCGATTGCCAAATTACTAAAAGTTGTGTACATAACACGTCTATTTAAGCTTCCATATCGAGGAACCGTTACAATATCGTTTTGCCCGTCCGTCCTAATATTTTATTAAAACCTGAACAGTCGGTCGGTAGCAGTTGGTTCGTAATAAAGAATCGTCTTGTTGCATCAACATCTTTACTATACATTTTATACATTGGCGGTAGTAAACGCGCACGAAGGCCACCTGAAGTTAAGTGAATACTGCAGCTCGTGGACATCCACATCAGATCTCAACTAGGACGGAAGTCCTACCTGAGGTCAGATGTGGATGCGTTGCTACTGCTGAGGACTAAGTTGGAATGACTCCCGTCCAGTAGGTATCTTCTGCCTAACACACCCTTCAAACCGAAACACAGCAATGCTCTCACTGCCGTTTTACGGCAAAAATGCAATAAAACTAAACACACACACACTATAAAGAACATTTATTCCACTTCATTAACTAACATTAACATTCAGTGTATAATAAGCTACATTTCCATTTTCGGCACGCATGTATTATCTATGGTTGCCAAACTGCCATTCTTTCACTCTAATTACCAACCGTTTACAGCGAAGCGTTAAACTTTCCGTAAACGGTGCTGCCACCCGCACAGCGTGAAATATCCTGTTCGAGCGAATGTGAAACAATAACTCAGTCAAGACGACGGCGCCTACAGCCGGTAATGGGTGTATTTTGGGCGGATAGGCGGGCTTTCTTTTCCCATGTTGTCCGCCATTTTCTAGCGACCGGACGGCGGCGACCCGGCGCCGCGCCGGAAACGCGTGGAGCGCTCGCAAACTCTCACTCGGCAGTCAATCGAGCGTGAACTATGTGAGGACTTTATTTAGTATCTCCACCCTACAGAGTTTATTGTTTTTTTAATATTTCCTGTTTATGTTTCAGTTGCCCTGGATCCTTGGATAATAAAGCGACTGGACTGTACAATGTATTTGCACACAATGTATTCGAGTTTGTTTAGTACGCAGTGATACTGCAATGGGCACTTATAAATCTTACTTCTATTACTAAAGTAATCGCAAAGCGCAGTCAATATGCCGGTATATCATTCAAAGTTCGGGGTTCGATTCCCAGCGGGGTAAAATTTGAGTGCTAAGTAAATTAAAATATTTTTTCTTGTTTCGTATTCTTGCCTTTGTGTGTGTCCATGGACCGACTGGACTCAGATCTCCTATCAGAGATGAGAAGAATAAGCATAATCCATCATGCTGTCAAATTGCGAATTTGCGGACTTCACATGATTTTGAGAGCATTATGTAGAACACCCAGGCTACCTTCTTCTGTTATATACGAGTACATTTACTCACAATGGTTTCTTGCACCGTTAAAGCGAGTGATAATTAATTTATAGAAAATATAAAATATAATATGTAGAAATAGTAATTAATCAACATTTCGGAAAATTTAAAGTACGTGCTGGTATTCGAAGTCCGTCTCAACCGAGTGCGAGATCAAGATTCTTAACCACAATGCCACCACTCACTCCAATAGAACTTTAGGAATATTCCTGTGGAATTTAAGAAGGTTTCTTAGATGCGGATTTTCAGTTCGGTCATTGTTATCTTAACCGGAATAGTCCTATTTCTGTACATGAGCCTCCTCGCAGAACGATAATACGATTTTTTTTATATTAACCCATTCGCTGTCCCGTAAGTAGACGCAATAGTAAAACAATTGGCATGAATCATATATGATTTATCGGTCAGGGAACCTGTTAACAGAACAGCAAACGAGAATGCAGGCTACCTGTTGTTAAGTGGGCACTGCAGCCCAAGGACATCCGCATTAAACCTCAACTAGGACCGAAGTCCTATCTCAGTTTTTTAGTTGGATGCATTGCTACTCCTGAAAACTAAGTTGGAATACCCTTAGTCCGGTGTCTTTTGCTTAGTTACACCCTTGAAACAAAAACACAGCAGTTCTCACACTGCAGCTTTACCACAGAAATATACCTTCGACATAACTCTACCACAATCAAAACGATACATTATATTATTATACAAATACAAATATTATTTTTGAAATCGATATCTATCCTGACTTTATTTAAACGCTTTCTGGCAACACTAGCCACGATAGCGAACCATATTTCTATATCATAGTAAGTACTGGAAGCGTCACTGTCGCGTATTCATCGTGGAGGCTTCACATTGTCAGTTGCGAATGGTATACGACGCTCTTTGTGTTTAACGCGAACTTTTACGGAAGCACCTACTTTGAAACTAGCTATACAAATAAATAAAAATATCTTTATTGTGGATAAAGGTCAAGTGGATGTTCCTTAAATCTAAGAATACAGCTCTTTATCCGACACTATTCGGGTATACAATATATTTAAAAGAAAAGTGTAAGAAAAATTTATATTACAATTAAACAAGTCAGTCGTCATTATTATTATAAATCAATTGTCATAAAAAGGACATGCTGGAAGTAGAATTCAGGAATTGAGTAAAAACATTTATTAATTTAAAAAAAATTGAGTTAAAATTTAAATCTATTAAAGATTGGTTATATTTTTCAAATAAGCCGGAACTTTGTTATAACTATAAAATATATATATACTATAGCTATACAATATATAATATATTGTAGCTATATAATATATAGCTATACAATGTAATGTAAGATCTTAGAAAATGTACAAACAAGAGTTATAAAATGTAAAATCTTTGTAGTACATGCCATTATTTGACAAAAATGGGCAGAGAGTACTGCACTAAAACCCCCCCCTCGGTGGCCGTCTTCAGCGCAATTGGAGGACTCCGGGATCTCCAAAGGAACGCACCGGTGTCCTCCTAAGCGCGGCGCCCTTTCAGGCTCGTCTCGGGAGGGGCTTAGTGTGCCTCCTCCCTC
>DWKW01002919.1:0-10506 GCA_018250115.1 Doberes anticus
CCTGCTCGCAGCAGGACTTAATGGATGCGACAGATGATGCGGTCGCCATGGCTGAATTTTGGGCAGGAACAATATAATCGCAAATGGCAGATTTGTCATCGATACGCAAAGAAGAAGACCTCGCTTAAAGGATCTTTTGGTAATTATGTAGTTAAGCGGCTTTTCCCAAAAGTGATGTTTTTTTTCTTACTTATCATTTTGATAAAAATAAATACTTTATGGAGGAGGAAAAATATTTCTTTCAATTTGAATGCACGATTTTTTATTTCTATTGTATAAGAGTAGCAAACGAGCATACAGGCCACCTGATGATAAGTAGTCACTGCAGTCCGTGGACATCCACATCCAACCTCAATAGGACGGAAGTCCTATCTAAGGCTGTATGTGGATACGTTGCTACTCCTGAAGACTAAGACTGAACTTAGACCAGTGTCTTCCAACTAACCGCACCCTTCAAACCGAAACACAGCAGTGCTCAACAGTGTTCTTAGCGGTAGAAATAGGTACGGCGGTGGAGCAGTCGCAGGCGAGCCTTCGACATAAGGCTGTACCGCCAAACTAATAGTAATAAATGTAATGAACGCATTTAGGTACATAAATAAAGAACACGGCCGTCATCCACGCAACCACACGCACGATCTACATATAAATTCATATCCTATCCTAGTGAATGCTTTCCCGAGGACCAGAGGATTAAGTTCAAACGCCGCCTGTCTAGTTTAGTCTGTCTAACCTATAACGATAAACAACAGTGCGAAGACTGCTGTTTTACAGCAGAAAAAACGTAACCATGGTCCCGCTGCAAGCGAGCCTTCAACGTACCTATTCCGCCATTGTGTTGACTCTTAATTCAAGGTAAGACTCCAGGATGTTTTTAAATGTTTAATAAATTTCACAAAGCGAGGTGACTAACTGAGACCATACTAATTTGTACCGAAGAATATTTAAAGTTTTTATAAAACGGACGTTCGTTTATTACCTACGAGTATATCAACGTTAACCAACTTTTAACTAAGTGAAACTTCAAGGTCGAAACATCTTTTTGGGTAAAACGATATTCATGGCGCAGTAAACAGAGAAAACGCCATGGCATGCTAAGAAAGTGCACAGCCCCGAACGTGCTCTGTTTACTATAATTTTGCCACAAAATCGCATCGATTGTGATTCCTCGAGCGCAAGCTAATTTAGATTCCCTGAGAGATTCTGTAAGCGAGTGTTGTATTGAGGTACAAAGATTCAGAGACGTCGTTACTGACTTTAAACAAAGACTAGAAACTAGCTAGACTACACTAGAACCTAACTAGTCACCCTAAGAAGTCAACATCTCAATTGGGACGATAAAACTGATCTTGTAGTCCAATTGAGAATATGTTTTTTTAAGAAAAATAATATGCGATCCACATTCAGAGCTCGAAAGAGGATTCGATGGGACATGGATACCACCCAAGATCAGTAATAGAAATCTCAATTCATCATTCAAAGTTGTAAGTGGATGCATTGCTACTTTAGAAGGCCCAGTTGGAATGCCTTCCGTCCAGTGTCTTCTGACTAACTACACCCTTCAAACTGAAACACAACAGATCTCAAACTGCTGCTTTACGGCAGAAATAGTAGCCGCAGTGGTACCCATGCAGGCGAGCCTTCGATATAAGACTCTACCACTATATAAGACTCTACCACCCACTCTCATTCCTAGAAAAACACACGAGAAGACGCGGCCGTAGTTAAGATGAAGTAATTAAAATTGATGAATAGGTACAAGTCAATAATCAAAAATTTTATTATCTTTGCCGATATTACCTTGCATATATGTATAATGGAAGACAACGGGAAAAAAAATAGACAATGATACTGCTCTTTATTTATTTATTCATCTACTACATATATGTATATGGTACTTCTATTTCCAAAAGTACATTTCTAATATTTTGTCAGTGCCGCTTCTAAACTTATCACGCTTTCATCAAAGCACACGGTATGGCAGCGGTGCGCAGGCGTGAATAACAAAGACGCTCCCCTGACCGTGTTGAGATAAGGACGGACAAATTGGTGAAAACGCTCGCTCAGGATAGCGGGTAAAAACACTTTCTGCGGCGGCGTGGCGGTGTTAGACCATCAAATAAACCACATTCCACAGTTACGGAATTTGGACCGGCTTCGATGGAAACGACGTATGGACTTAACGAAAGCTAGGAGTTTGTTATGAATATACGTTGTTTTGATCTTTTTTCCTAATCCCTTTTAACGATGTTTCTCTTCCCTAACCAAAGCATGGTAACAGGATAACGAATAAATGAGATAAAGTTATTTAATAATTATGACGACGGTCACAACCTTCGAAGTGAATTAGACACAGAACCAGATAGTTGGAGGAGGAGGAGGTTGGAAATTGACCTATGAAGTAGGTAGTCTTTATTTCCAAAACATAAGTACCATTTAAATCTTTATAATTATATTTAATAAACAGCATAGTTTTAGTTAGAAGTAACAAAAAAAATATATAGCTACTAAAAATATATGACCATAAGTCAAATTTATATTTTTCACTCTATCAATTTTAAGATCCCAAGTTTTCTTTAGTTCTATATTCTCATTACTGAGGGTCTCGACAAATCGACATATTATTAACTAGAGGTAAGTTAAGTTGCGAATTCAAAAGTCACTTTTCCTTAATATTCAAGAAAGTAATATCAAACCATATAGAACAGCTTCATAAGTCAAAAAAGATTACAAGTAAACAGGCGAAGTTTATTAATTTGAAATCATATGAAACAACTTAACAGGTGAATCAAGATGGTGGGTCCTCAGATGAAGTCGTATCGTTCTTATTTCAGATAGAGCTTTTTAATTCGCGTGACACATACAACTGTTACACTCATTAATCGCTCTACAAACGAAGACAGTGTGTTTAATTTTTTACATTACTTCTGCTGTCTACTGATAGCTATAATTTATCACAGATAAAAGTTAAAAGCAGACATGTCACTCTTAACAACTTTACGTATGCGCATTTTATAGATATTTAAATTGAAATATAAAAATTTATGACTTACATTAAAATTTAAATGCTAAAGGACGTGATAAAGGTGTGTAATGTCAAGTAACAAATTACTTACTCAAGTAATTTATTAAAGTACTTAAGTAAAAGTATTAAGTAGTAAGTAACAATAACTTGTTACATGAAAAGGTAATAAAAAAATGTTGATGCATCAACGCAGGCTTCAACCTAGACCTCCAGCCCTCTCTCAGTTGTAGGAAGATATCCATGCCCAGCAGTGGGATATAAGTACCGCAAACCAGTATAATATATACTAAGTACTTAATAGGAGAGTTGTAACTTCAGCGTAATTTTACTTAAACTTTAGCCCTGTTATCATGCTACAGACGCATCGCTAGAGTTATATAACGTGTAAACTCACACAATTTATCATACGCTGTTCTATGTTGGTAGAGTCTTATGTTGATGGCTTACCTGCGGTGGCACCACCGCTGGACTTGCTGTAAAGCAGCAGTTTGAGAAATGCGGTATTTCGCTTTGAAGGGAGTAGTTAGGCAGAAGATACTGGTACTGGAGGCATTCCAGCTTCGTCCTCAGGAGTAGCAACGCATCCACATACAGATTAGACTTCCGTCCTAGTTGAGGTTTGATGTGGACGTCCATGGGCTGCAGTGACCTCTTAACAACACGTGGCCTGCATGCTCGTTTGTTATTACGTTGATCTATATATAAAAAAAAGTTAAACTGTTAATGTTATATTGTTATTAGGAGTGAGTCAATTTTTCAGCCTGCATATGTCATTGAGGGAGAAGCCATAGGTTCGCTACCTGCATATGACATTGAGGGCTAAGCTATAGGTCCACCACCCGCATATGGCGTTGAGGGAAAAGCTATAGGGTCTTCACCTGTATATGGCGTTGAAGGAAAAGCTAAAGGATCGTCACCTACATATGGCATTGACGGAAAATCTATAGGTTCGCAACCTGCATACGACATTGAAGGAATAGCTCCAGGCAACTGGCAGTATACATAATTGGTCCTAAAAATTAGACTTCCGCCCGCCCTGTCAACGCGAGAGAGTGATAAAAAAAGAAAACATTTGAAATGAGCTCCCGCGAATCGTCGTGCTCAAATAGTACCTATTTGATTGTGTAGGTACTACAAAAGAACAAGCTGGATCTAATGTGCCGATCATTCAACGATTTCGTGTTTGTATTATTCTTACTTTATTTCCATATTTTTACTTCGATAGTCCCATCCAAATCTGTACAATTCTAAAAAAAATGTTAAAAATTACAATTTAACATACGAATTGAGCTAACAGCGAGATCAGTGTTCGCTAAGCTAGTTTTTTTTTAATATGACTCTACCTTTACTAGGCATGCGATGGAAATAAATGTGGGTTATAAAAACAAGTTGTAACGACACAAATTTTGCTAATGCCTACGATCGGAACCAGTCGGCCATCACACCTGTGAGTAGCGTAGCCAGGTACCACAAAAACAAATCGGGATAAGGGGCTCACGCAATCCTTATAAAGGAAGGTAATATAAAGGAAACATTTTTTCAAGTCAACAATTTTTTTATTAAAAAAAGTACTTCTGACGGACATATTTTATATTCAAAGAGTTTTTTTTTATTCAAACAGAATAGCAAACGAGCATGCATGCTACCTGATGTTCAGTGATCATTGCAGCCCATGGACATGCACATCCTCAACGAAGACGGTACCCCTATCTGAAGTTGCATGTGGATTCGTTGCTACTCCAGAGCACTAAGTTCCATTCCAACGTAGTCCTTAGGAGTAGCAACGCCTCCACACACAACCTCAGGTGTGGATATCCATGGGCTGCAGAGACCATTTAACATCAGGTGGCCTGCATGCTCGTTTGCTATTCTGCTAATATACATACTACACCCTTCAAACCGAAACACAGTAGTTCTCACACTGCTGCTTCACGGGAGAAATAGGTGAAGCGGTGGTGCCCCCGCCGGCGAGCCTTCGACATAAGACTACTACCATCGCATACATGCATATGTAGCATAGCATACATGTAGCATAGAAGAGCAGTGGTTACCTAATCTTTAAGAAACTTGACCTACCCTTCCGGTGGGTCCGGGTTCAAACCTCTAAATTTTTAAAAATCAATTAGTTTTTCAAAAACGTATTATGTACATCATAAAATATATTATAAAACTAGATGACTATTTTTATCATCCCATAAAATTAGGAGTACCCGCGAAAGTCGGGATTAGTGGTAATACTACCTGTGAGACAGAGTATGTGGCTCAAATAAATAAATTAAACACGTTCCATCGAGTTTCGTATTTCATTCTTGAATGACCATTCTAAGGTAATATCGCAAATTTTTGATATTTGTATTTCGGTAAACAGTTTTGAATAATTTAATACAAGCTTGCTAAATAATGTTAATAATAAATAATATTAACACAGATTCTTTGTTAGAAATAAAATAGCCAACGTTATATGTTCCCAACTGCATGGATTTGTAAATACATTACTTTAATGGTATTTTTACAAGACGCTAATCGATTTTTATATGGTATCAGCAATGCTTACACAGTGAACTAATGAACAACACTAATAAAAGGCTTATTTCGTAATTAGTTTGTGTTACAAAACTTCTATTTCGTTTATTTATGGTGTATACTGAGATGTATCAAGTCCCTCCCGCTGACCACCTCCATAGTCGCTTCACCACTGTGCCCTCTGCTACTCCGACAAATGCAGAGAAATGCCATATAGTCAGATATTCGACACAGTTAATATGGAAAAGTGATCCAGTTGACAGATTTATAAGCTACCGCCCACCGAAATAAAAGTTATTAGTAGAAAGTAAAATTCAAATTAAAGCTTGACGTACTGTATTTTTTTATAATATGTTATAGTGACAATCCCATCCTAGGATGTCAAGGTCCCTGTGTCAAGGTGCCATGGACACACACAGAAACAAGAACACAAACACCCAGACTGGGAACAAAATTTTTGGTTAATCATCAAAATTTCTACCCCACTGGGAATCGTGCCTATGATCCTTCGAACATCTCGGGATGGTAACCAATGTGCCGCACGGGTCGTCACCGGATATGTTTTTACATCAATAGTTCAAAAATAAATAAAATAAAATGATAAAAAGCCTTATATCACTACATAGTATAAAACGAAGTCGCTTCCCGCTGTCTGTCCCTATATATGCTTAGATCGTAGTTTTAACGCAAGGGATATTGATGCAGTTTTTTTAATAGATAGAGTGATTCAAGAGAAAGGTTTATATGTATAATACATGCATAACATAGTAGAAAACACTGATCATTTTGCAGGTTTCTAATGTGATGTAAATAAACACATTTTTTCGTGCTTACATTGCAAACGCTGGCTGAACCTTACGAGAATCCAAATTATACACGGGTGAAACCGCGGGGCACAGCTAGTTTCTTAATAAAGTACTGAACTACTCGTAACATAGAATACTGAGTTTAAAAAATTAACTTAGCTAAGCTAGTAAGAACCCCTCTCTACTCGAAGCCGAAGGCCTCTAGCGATTTTCAGGTGTTTTTATTTCTTGTGTAATATCATCAGCCCATCGGGCAGTTGGTATACATTAATAGTGTCGTAAAGCAAAAAGCATTACCTATTAATGATTCCAGACAGCCGGACACGTAACATGTGAACGGGATCCTCTGATGGAAATCCGATGCACTTTGCGGCGTACAATCGATGGAAGCCCCACCCCTGTCCCTGATTGAATGCCTAATACTCTTACAGCTTAAACCGTAGTACACAAAGTATTGATAAGCCGCAGTACTTCCAACGTTGGGGTACGGTTCCCTATTAACGGTACAGTTCGTTTATATTTTGCGTTGTGTGAATATCTAAGACGTGATAGTAAAATATTGATTCCGTTATTGTTTTGAGAAATTCTCGTTTAAATTTTAAAGGATTGTTGTTTTAGTGTGTATCTACTAAAAAGACATGTGACAATAGAAAAATCGGACATTTTGAAACTTTCTTTGCCGCGTACTAATTATTAACTACATTTTATGAAAGAAGTTAAAAAGCGTTGTTGCTGTGTTACGGTTTGAAGAGTGTAGTGAGGCAGAACATGCCGGACAGGCATTCCAACTTAGTGCCTCAGGCGTAGCAACGCATCCACATACAACCTCGGATAGACTTCCGTTCCAGTTGAGGTTTGGTGTGACCACTTAAAATCAGGTGGCATGCATGCTCGTTTGCTACTTTATTAATATGAAGAAAGGTCGCATCAAAATCTAAACAACGATAATAAATATCGTGAATAATGTGAAGTCCGCCGATGCGCACTTGACCAGCCCGGTGGACTATGGCCTAAACCTTGTCATCTCTCATAGGAGACGCGTGCCCAGCAGTGGGACAATAATAAACAACAATAGACTTTATAGCACACTTAACAAGCTTCACAACAACATTCTTAGGTTTAATTTTTAAGTTATTACTCACTGCCTAAAAATTAAAAGAAACAATATGAGTCAGCTACCTGATAATGGTATGCTCTCCGCGTCTCCACAAACACATTAACAAATGTCCCATACAAATTGATAACAATTCCCTTTTGTTAGTCCGGTACTGCCCTGCGGATGAATAATACGTTTTAAACCGATGTGATTTGAAATTATGATACGACTTTAAAATAAATAAAAACAGTGCAAATAAGGTTTTTAAGTATAAGCGAACCATTAAAAAAATCCGCGTTCTTTAGAAATTTATTAAAATGTGTAAAATTGTGTTTTGTCTTGTGTTCGTTCTTGTCCCGTTTCAAGTTATTTTTGGCAGAATTGTGAACAAATGGAAGTGCCCAGAAGTTCGAGCTGTACCGCATTTTGATTTACCGCAAGTAAGCAAGTATTTTTATAACATTTATCTGTCATTTATAATTTTTTTTTAAATTGGTAGAGAAGACGGACTTAATGTAATCTCTACCAGCTAGCGGCATTTTGTAAAACTGAAAGTTTTAGTATGTAAGTTGAAAACTGTGTTTGTTTAATGTTTTATTTTATTTTAAATCTTAACTTTTAGCCTAAACGGTAAGCACGGTCTGTCATCTGTCAATATATAAGTGATCACTGCTGGCGACGGACGTCCACGTACACTCAGACAGATCTTTGTCCTATTTGAGATTGGACGTGGATGCTTTGGACTGGAGATAAGTTGGAACCTCAAAGATATTCGTAGTAAATTTACTCTAACAGTCCATATAAAACCAGCGTGGTTTGGCATAGACGGTCACTGCCTTTGAGAACATAAAGGGAACTTAACGTTCCCGCACCATGTTATCCTTCGACGATAAAGCGATTATTAATCGATTGTTAATTTACCGGAGTAATAGGTTGAGATTCAGTTAAGAATACTTAGCTTAGTTACTCTATTTTTTTTTTTAATCACAAGAGACTATTAAAATCAATCATCAGAAATCATAATTTACACATATTGTGATTGTTTTAACAATGAATGCGTTGAAAATTTTATAAGAAAAAACTATCCAATATCTATGTACGTAGAAAAAAAAAGGTCATCATGGGAGCCTTTTACACGATCATGTTTCGACCTAGCAAACAAGTCTTACAGCAATTTAATTTCCATAAACAATAATATCAATTATCCTCTAGTATTTTTACGCTGGAAGTAATTAAGTGTAGGCGTCGGATGTGTCTCTGATAACGAACGATAAATTATGTGCCTAACTGCAATATTTTGTACTAACAAGAAAACAACTCATATTTTTAAACAAACTGTTTAAAAAATAATACAGTTTGTCGAAAGGTTCACAAACTTTAAATTAAACCCAGCATGCAGGCGATGCAGGTGTTACGGTGTCTTTCACATCAGTTTTGTGAAGATCCCCTTGCTGTAGCGCTTCGGGAGCACCTTAAAAAGGATACAGCTTTTTATAGCCTACACCTAATACATATTAATAACACAAATGTAAAAAGTTTCGGGTGGTATAATTAAAGCGGGGGAAAAAGGCATTCGTTCGGACACATTCTCGGAGCACACACTCGTACGGTTTTACAGCCTTAAACGTAAGTAAGTTTAGAAGTAAAACATTTTTTTTTATCGTAAAGAAGTAGCAAACGAGCATACAGGCCGCCTGATGTTGAGTGGTCACAGCAGCCCATGGACATCCTCATCGAACCTCATCTAGGCCAGAAATCCTGTCTGAGTTAAAATGTGGTTGCGTTGCTACTCTTGATGACTAACTTGGAATGCTTCTTGTCTAGTCAATTCTGCCTAACTACGCCCTTCAAACCGAAACACAACAATGCTTACACTGCTGCTTTACGGCAGAAAAAGTGAGCATTCGACATAATACTCTATTATCATTAGTAACAATGACTTGTTAACCCATTAAACTACGTTCTTACCAAATTCGTTAGCTTAGCGAAAAATAGACGAATTACCGCTTTACCTGCAGCTTCATCGCATATCGGTTCAATTTAACATAAAATTCAACATTTAATTACAAAATATATTTATATATGCTGATCACAATATTTTTTAAATGAACTTTTATATGTTGTTTACACTTCGTCATTTCTTACTTTGAAACGTGTACCATTCGTTGTTTCCTATATGAAGCGGACTAAACCCAGACTAAAGGGGACGGTTCTAACAATTAGCCTGACAGTTGACCCTAGATCATAGATGTAATTGGGTTATTAGTTTTCTACGACAGTTTAAACTGTACGTTGAGAAGATGATTTCATGATATGGAACGTATTGATGTATTTTCAAACGAGTTTTAGTCTTATGTCAGAGGCTCGTCTGCTGCGGCACCACCGCTGAACCCTGTTTCTGCTGCAAAGCAGCAGTGTCAGCATTACTGTGTTTCGGTTTGAAGGGTGTGGTTCGGTTGTAGGTTTGTTTGTACATTGTTCACCGTTTAAGCAATTAAGAAATATTAAGAATTATTAGGATTATTAGGACTTAGGACTTGAGGCATCCCCACCTTTGTCCTTGGGATAGCAACGCGTCCAAGTTCAACCACAGGTAGGATATCGATCCTAGTGGGAAAAAAACTTGCAGTGATAACTTAGGCTCAGGTAGCGGCATGATTCCTACTCTATTTTTTTATTGTAAACCATAAATTTGCACTTGTTTGATAACTTATTGGTAGGACGTTAGTTTCTAGTGTTATACACTAGGCAGAAGGCATTCCAACTTAGCCCTTAGAACAGGACTTCTGTTCGTGGACATCCGGAGTACAGAGACCACTAAACATCAGGTGGCCTGCGTGCTCGTTAACTAATTTGCTTGTTTATTTACATTTTATTGTAAGCCTAAGGGATTACAAAGGTGTAACTTTATGCTTGATGACTTTATGATTCTCCACCAGTCAACCCTTGGACTGGGTGAAATGCTGTGGTGGTGTAAATATTTGATGGTGGTAGAGTCTTATGTCGAAGGCTCACCTGCGGCGGCACCACCGCTACACCTATTTCTGCCGTAAAGC
>DWKW01002920.1:0-10505 GCA_018250115.1 Doberes anticus
GGGGGGGGGAAGGGGGACAAACTTGTAAACGAGAGTTTAGATGTATTTCTTGTAATTTATCAGTGTTAATTTGACGATCCGTATGGCGCCGTTGTCAACATGCGGTCTGCCGCTCGGAGTGTCCTGGGTTTCGATTCCCAGCGGGGCAGAAATTCTGTACCTGGTCTGGTCTGTTCTGGTCTGGTTTGTTTTGTTTGTGTGCTTTTTTCTGTGTGGACACAGACCATCCTACCATGGACACATGGCATTCTACTGTAGGACTATGAGTGTGAAATGTTATTACGTTATAATTACCTGTTCGTTTCGTTAATCATATTATTGTAACTACATGAGAAAGTTTGCGAGCATGTAGGAAAGTATGTGTTTGTTAAGCACGCGAAAAAAATGTTTTGATGACATTAGGCATAGATATGATCCTGAAAAAGGACATAGGAGGTATAAGCTATAAAACTTAATAAAAATCAAGTGCTCTAGTAAGACATCAATCAGTATGTTCTAAGCATAGAACAAGATGTAGTTTTATTTCTAGCCATTTAGTGGATTCTAGCAAGACCGTTGACAGAAGGAAATCGAATGAGAGAAGGCAATGAGAAGGAAGTGAAAAAATTGAAAAGGAAATGGAAGAACTGAATCCGGACGCTGGCGGCGAAGCTGAAATAGGAACGATTCACTTCGCACCACTTTTAATTCAGTGTACATCCGTCGCGAACCAATTTATAAATCTTTTATTTTGTAAACACTTTTAAAGCTTGGATTAGCTACGGAAGCAGTCAGTTGTTAGTAATAGCAGTTTTCTACGCTAACCGCATATATAACGATTTGAGATTATGAATAAACATGTATCATAATTCAAAACAATGAAGATTTTGAAAATATTACCAGATTTTCTGTGAAATTAACAATTATCGTGATTGTAAAATATATGTCTTTTATATCACTTATGAAGTAATAACGGTAAGTAACTCAGACTCTTATTTATCTAAATTACGAGTGTTTTAGAAATTAATTATAACTTGCTTAATCATGAAACGAAAATATCGCTAGAAAACTTGTGTTCACGAGAGTTATTCATAAGAACAAATGCCTGTGAAGTCGGCCGGCCACACTGGGCCAGCGCGGTGGAGTACGGCCTAAAGCCTTTCATCTCTGAGACCCAAACTTTGAAGTTGGTCATTAATGGTTTGATAATGATAATGATGGCATAATAACTCACAATCCACGCTCGTGTGGCATCCTTTGTACATCTAAGAAAATTATGTAAGCAACTTGAACTTTAACAAAAGCCGTATCATGTGAACATAGAAATATGTAATGCTTCGTAAATGTATTTTCGTTAAATAGGGCAGGGATATTCACGCGCAAAGTCTTCACAGCATGCATATTCTATTCGCCAACCTTAAAAGATAAGCTATTCTCCGCTCAAAAGCCTTCGTTGAAAGATTCTGGAGAATATTTTATAAGAAAATCTCAACATGTCGTATCATCGTTACTGACGTTTTCAATAAACTTTTAAACTTTCAATAATACAACGTCGTATCGAGCACGGAACGACACGATGTGAAAGTTTTTGTAGGATGTTAAGTTTGTGTCATCATCATCAACCCTTTATTGTCCCACTGCTGGGAACGGGTCTTTTTTCAGAGATGAGAGAGTTTAGGCCGTAGACTGGCCAAGAGACTTTAAAGAGAACTCTCCGGCATGCAGGTTTCTTCACGATGTTTTCCTTCATCGTTAAAGCGAGTGATAATTAATTCATAATACGCACATAATTTCTAAAATTTAAAATAGACAGTATTCGAGGAATAGAGGTGCCTACCGGGATTCGAACCTCGACCCAACGTAGTAGGGTCGAGATGTTTCACCTTTAGGCTATCACTCACTCAAGTTTGTGTAGTGTAGGGGCCCATGGACATCTATATCTGAGGTTGTACGTGGATGCGTTGCTACTCCTGAGCACCAAGTTGGAATGCCTGTTGTCCGGTGTCTTCTGCCTAACCGCACCCTTCAAACCGAAACACATCAGTTCTCACACTGCCGCTTTACAGCAGAAATAGCTGCAGCAGTTGTGCCGCCGCAGGCGAGCCTTCGACATAAGATCAGCGGAATTGCAATTTCAATAATTACATTGTCTTCTCCGAATTATTGACCTCCTTTCAAAATTGTTATGTAAAATGGAATGGTCTGAAATTGAAACTTTCCAATGGAACTTTTAAAGCGGAAAATATTCACCTCTACAACATCAAGGTCAAGGATACTTTCAAAGTGGACTCGCTTAAGTTTCTTGCGGCATTTTAAGCGGACACTTTACACGCCCGCTCGCTGGGGATAATATCGTTTATGAAGTTTTCAACTCTATGCGCCACATTTAATATTATAAACTCGATCGACGGCGCCGTTGCCTTATCATTCAAAAGTGTTTTTTGTTTAAATATTAGCAGAATAGCAAACGAGCATGCAGGCCATTTGATGTTAAGTGGTCTCTGCAGCCCATGGACATCCACACCCGGGGTTGTGTGTGGATGCGTCGGTACTCCTGAGGACTACGTTGGAATGCCTCCCGTCCAGCGTCGTCTGCCTTACTATACCCTTCAAACCGAAACACAGCAGTTCTCACATTGCTGCTTTACGGCAGAAATAGGCGGTGGTGTCGCCGCAGGCGAGCCTTCGACATAAGACGCTACCACCATCAAGAGTGGTAGAGTCTTGTGTGACGAGCTGTGTGGCGGCGTAGTCGATGTGGCTTGCCTATCGGAAGGTCCTGGGCTCGATTCCAAGCGGGGTGTAAATTTGGATGACGAATTTACATTAGACAGCTTTGAAATCGTCCGACACTCGAGGTAGACAGTAATGATAGAAACCTTAATCAAATTTGCCTACGTCGTCGACATCTCGTCCTGGCATCTTCAGACGCCTAACGACAAACAAGACCTACGCCTCTTTCGAAGTAAACAATCGGAAAGCACTACACCTGCATCCCAGGGGAATCTCGTACCCTACGCGGTATAACAATAAAACAAATTCGTTACGACCACTTGTACACGCGGAATTCGCAGTAAAACGCTGACCTTTTCAGAGTTAATGACGCGCCACGTAAATTTGCCGACCTCACTCATCTCGGACACTTTGATAAAACAGAGCGCCGGAGGCTCTGCGTGCCTCATGTGTGTCAAGTGTCACATTCAAAAAAATATTCACATCAACTGCTCGACGCTTTCAGAAACACCGCGGTCAACGAGGTCTGTGCGATTTGTATGAATAAAGACGAGAGATCTTTCAATTTAAACGGACGTAACATTTCGTCTCTTCAACAATCTACGGTACGAGATGAAGTCGCTTTAAATTCATTTAATGTTCCAGTTAAACTGCTAATTCGGTAACGAACGGAATTATACGGTCGGCGACATTAAGAACTTGAAAGACAAAGTTCATTACCTTTGTAATTATCCGTGTAGAAGGGTCGAAGCTGTGATAGAGAAAGCAATTTTAATACGAAAATTACTCGATGAAAGATAACTCGAATATGCTTTCCTATAATAGTCAGAGTTAGTTCGTGGTGCACGCGACCATTGCAGTTACTGCAATGCCGAGTACTATGAAATGCCTAAGGTCACCGTAAAGATTTTTCTACCTTCTGCACGTGTGACCAGATCGAAGCAATGAAAGAGTAACCCAGGTAGATTCGATCATCGTCATTATCCCATTATTATCCCACTACCGGGCGTGGGTTTCCTTTAAGAGATGAGCCATAATAAGAGGGTTCGGGCCATAGTCTACCACGCTGGCTAAGTGTGGGTTGGCGGACTTCACATGCCTTTGAAAACATTATGGAGAACTCTCTGGCATGCAGGTTTGCTTACGATGTTTTCCTTCACCGTTACTTAGACCTACACGAATGCGACAAATTGCGATGCGAAACGGCCAGATATCTTGATATTTTTTATGTTATTAGAATATCAAACGAGCACGCAGGCCACCTGATGTTAAGTGGTCACTGCAGCCCATGGACATCCACATAAAACCTCAACTGGGACAAAACTCCTATGTGGACGTATGAGGACTAAGTTGGAATGCCTCTCGTCCCTTGTCTATCCGACTGTGGAACTCTTTTCTTAATAACAGCCAAAGGTATGAAGTTGAAATTTTTGCAAGTACTAAGGTCCCAAGGTAAGGTAAGGTCTACGGTCCCTCGGGGGTATACATTTAATACTTGCTAATTGACTCATCAAAACTTTTTGGTGCCACAGTACCAGCGAAGCAATAATTCCGAAGATTAATAATTTCTGAACATAAAGCAATAAAAAACTCAATTCGATGATAACTAATAAAATATCTAGGAATATAAGTATTCATAAGTCTGTACGGAACCCTCAGAGCACAAGTTTTGTTCATACTTGTTTTTATTTATTTATTTAGATCGCCAACATTCTGTACATCGTAAAAAGAACAAAGAAAAACAATATGGTTTAAAGCTAAATGTCAGAACAATTACAGGCGACGACAGCATGGAATGCAACAATCACTTTATAATTTTCTATTAACATTGAATAATTAAAATAATAATAATATGTTATAAAAGAAATGGCAGAATTTTAGATGTAAAAATTAAACTTAAAATAAAAATACGCAAACAAATTATCGGACAAACACAAAGATGGTAAAATATATTTTTTTACAATATATCGTAGGTGTAGCCATCGAGAAAAGGACAGGAGTTTAATTTAAGATTGTTCATGGATGTACCGCTACTGCTGAGGACTAAGTTGGAATGCCTCCTGCCCTGCGTACTCTGCCTAACCAAACCTTTCAAACCGAAACTGATCTTCTGCTGCCTTATGTCAGAAATGGGTGAGACGGTGGTACCGCCACAGGCGAACCTTCGACAAGACTATGCCACAATACACTCTTCACTAGAGAAAATTAATTCGCAAAAACGACAATAACCAATTCAGAATTAAAGTTAACTCAACTTTTCGTGTAGCTGTAACAAATTTACTTCACAAAATAAGTCGAACATTCTCAAAGTACAATGTATAGCTGCAGGTAATTCGCGAAAAGATGAGGGCATGTTTGTGTTGAAGATGTAATCCGCTCCATATTAATTTATTTATTTTATTTTATTTATTAGTATGATCACCAACATTCCGTACACCATTACAAACTTCAAATGGAACATATGGATAAAAATAAGTCAGCTTAGTGCCAGAACAATTAGAGGTGACGACGACAAGGTAAAAAAGCAACATAAAGAATGATTTTAACAATAATATAGAAAATGTCAGTAAATTAATAGGAATAAAATTACAATTTACATACATACCAATCAGATTTAAAATAAATTTAAAATTACAGAATTATGTGAAATACAAAATTACATTTAAATTCTATAAAACTATGAACAATGTCTAAAATGTTGGAGATAAAGCGATAATAATATTACTGATTATAAGTCAATTTAGTTGTTCCGACTCTTTTGTGGCCTAACCACAAAAGAGGCAAAGCAACCACTTTAAATACATTACTTTGCGGTCTGCCGTTTGGAGGGTTCTGGGTTCGATTCCCAGCGGAGCAGAAATTTGAATCATGTATTTAGATTTCTATACCTGGTCTGGGTGTTAGTATGCTTGTCTATGCGTGTGTTCATGGTACCCACGACACAGGTTAAATCCTATTGTGGGGCTATGAGTGTTAAACGTTATTTATTTTATTTATTTATTATTAACAGAATAGCAAACAGGCATGCAGACCACCTGATGTCGAGTAGTCAATGCAGCCCATGTACATCCAAATCAAACCTCAACTAGGTCGGAAGACCTATCTGAGGTAGTATGTGGATGTGTTGCTACTCCTGAGGACTAAGTTAGAATGCCTCCTGACCAGTGTTATCTGCCTAACTACACTCTTTAAACCAAAGCAAGACAGGAGTCCTCACGCTGCTGCTTGACGGTAGCAACAGGTAGGTAACGCGGTGTTGCCGCTGCAGGCTTACCTTCGACAGTAGAATCTTATTCTACCACCGTCTAACTCTACAAGCATACAACCAAAGCTAGCACTGCGGTCATATTTGAGATTGAATGCGGATGTACATGTGCTACAGTTACCACAACACATAGAGGTCTGCACGATCGTGTGCTACTCCCCGCTTCACTTACTTTAACCTTTTCGCTGTCCCGTAAGTAGACACAATAGTAAAACAATGGGCATGAATCATATGAATGAACAAGAAATCCTAAGACATGAGAAAAGTCCAATATGATTGAATGAGCACACCACCTCTAAGTAATGCATGGTTCGATAAGTACGTTTTTAATTTTGTTTTTAGTTTGTTCTTTATTTGATATCTTTTAATATTATTGTTTTTTTTATTTTTATTTTTTTTCTCTTGCTTTTTTATTCCTTTGTTAATAATATGTATACCGATACTTGACATGCCGTGACGTTGCCAAAAGGACCCTGCGGAAGACCAGCGCTGGATGTCTCGACGTCCAGCATTACGCTGAGCAGGCTCCATTTTGTAACGTGTGGCGCATACATGTTATTTGTTATTTTTATTTTTGTTTTCTCTTTTAGCACTCTTTTAATTTTGTATGTGCACATGTTATAAATAAAGTATTTTTCTTTCTTTCTTTCTTTCCTAAGAAATAAGGATCACCTGCGTGTGAAAATTTTGACATCATCCATAGACATATGAAAATCTTAAAATTTTGTTAGTTGCATTAGTTGTTTCTTGTTGTTGTTTACCCCAGTATTTGTTATTAAGTTTGTGTGAAAAAAAAAAATTCAAATTCGATGTGAAGTGTTTTTTAATTATCGCAACATGTTCCAAGAAAGGAGTAGGACTTGTGTTTTCAATTCTTGTCGTATGAAGGTATCCACTCTGTATATAGAGGAGAGTAGTGATAGTGTAGGTTTTGACAGTGTTGGTGGTAATGGTGGTGGCGGTGGCGTCGGCATTGGTGGTAATGACGGCGGAGACGGTGGCGGCAGTAGAGGTGATGGTAACAAAGGTAGTGGCGAAAGTGGTGGAGACGGTCGTGGTAGCAACGACGGAGGTTGTGGCAACAGTGATGTTAGTGGAAGCGGTGGTGGTTTGGTATCAGGGGTAGTGGTGGTAGTGATGATGGCGGCGGTGGTGGTAACAGGGTAGCGGTGGTCGGAGTAGTGGCGCGTACCTGTAGGGCTGCGCCAGGTAGTCCGCGAGCTCCTGCAGGTAGTTGCGCGGCACGAGGCCGAGCCGGCCGCGGGAGTCGCGCGCTCGGAACCACTCCGGGTCCGAGGGCGGCCGCTCCACGATCTCCAGCCGGTCGCCCTTCTCGAACGACAGCTCCTGCTCGTTGTTCGACGTGAACGAATACAGCGCCACCTGTCGGAATTAAACGCACTCGTTCAACGACTCGCTCGATCTTCCATCGCGAACCATTTGAACGGAAGCCGCGTAAGGGAATGGAAAAATGGAAAATAGAAAATAATTTATTTCGCCACATGTGTAACACGATTAAGATAGACAAAACGAGATACAAAAAAGACCAAAATATAAATACAAATTACATGTGACCACGTGACGAAATTGGCTCACACTCAGCCTACACTGTGATAAGTCGCGGCTGCTGATTTTCAGTGTGAACCAGAATTTCGAGTAGTTCAGAACATGGTGCAGTCGACAAAAAATATATATATATATAAAATAAAAGAAACATTAACTTGGCACTTAAAGGAGTAAAAAAAAATACAATTAAACACAAACAAAACCTATGACAATACCAATGTAACAAAACCAAAAAAAGTTACAATAATAAAAGTATTTTCAGCTGCATAGAAGGTTAATACGGGAAGTATTATATAACAACAAAAAGAAAAAGAATTTAGTGCACGCGACTTATAGTGTGTGTGTGCGTGCGTGTACATGTGTGTGTGAATACGAAATGTATGTAGGTATACGAAAACCGATTTCTGCCGTAAAGCAGCAATGTGAGAACTGCTGTGTTCCAGTTTGAAGGGTGTGGTTAGGCAGAAGACACTGGACAGGAGGCATTCCAACTTAGTCCTCGAAGAGTAGCAGCGCATCCACATAAAACCTCAGATCGGAGTTCCGTCTTAGTTGGAGTTTGATGTGGATGTCCATGGGCTGCAGCGACCATTTAACATCAGGTGGCTTGCATGCTCGTTTGCTATTCCGGTTGAATAAATAAAAATAACGAAACTTACAACAATGTCGAGAACGTTTTCTGCCATCGCGTACGTGTGCACCGGGTCTTCATTGTCGCCCTCCTCGCTCGTGTAGTTCGATGGGAACCTGGATTAGAGAAATAGTAATAAATGCAGTCAGCGCTGTATTTTAAGCAAGTAATATTCGCGAGTGAGTGGATAGCCCAGTGGTTAAACGTCTCGACCTCGCTTCGGCGGGTCGAGGTTCAAACCCCGGCACGCACCTCTATTTCTCGAAATATTATTTGTTAAAAAAAAACGAAATGATGTGCGTATTATGAATTAATTATCACTCGCTTTAACGGTGAAGGAAAACATCGTGATGAAACCTGCATGCCTGAGAGTTCTCAATGGCATGTGAAGTCCGCCAATTCGCACTTGGCCAGCGTAGTGGAATATGTCCTGAATTCTCTTATATCTGAGATAAGGCCCGTGCACAGCAGTGGGATAATAATGGGTTTATGATTATGATGAACACTAGATTTTCATTTTTTTGTCTGTTAGTAGTAGGTTTGTTTTAACGGAATAAGTAGCTATTACAGCTCATAAACATAAACATCCAACGACAGAAGTTCTGATGCCGTGGATGCCTCCTGTCTAGTGTTTTCTGGATAACGGCACCCTTTAAACCGTAACGCAGCAGTTCTCACACTGTTCTACGGTAGAAATAGGTGTGAATCTTTGTTCGCCGATCACGCAAAAGCTGCTTATTACGTTTAAATGGGACTTTCACTGTTGAAATGCAAACAGTTAAACTAAAATCCTGTAATATGTTTGAACCAAACGAAACCAGAAGACCCAATTATACAGAGAATATACATACTACAGAGAGGTAGAGTACATGCACAAGAAGGCAATTTAAATGTTTATGTTTTTATCATTCTTAAGCGATGTAAGTTCATCATCCACCCATTATTGTCCCGCTGCTGGGCACGGGTCTTCTCGACGATTATGGCGATATGATGATTTTAGATGTAGGCACTGGAAGACCTAATCGGATGAAATTTGAGCAGACATTTTTGAGAAGAAAAAAACATTATGTCTTTTACCTAGTCGTTAATGTCTCTAGCTGTATTTGCATGTATTCCAATTGCAATTGCAATTAGCATTTGCTTTCATGTATCCTTCATTAAGGAAATATTTCCAAGTGGAACCCAGACTAAAACAAGAAATTTAAATTTGAACCCACAACCACTCACTGAATGGCAAAATAGCATTTTCACCACTGCGCCATACGGATCGTCATTACGTGAAGTTAATTTCAGTAAAATCTCGAATGACATGACGCTGACACCTAATAAAGACTAATGCCTAGGCCTAGTACGAGATTTGACAGTTTACGAAAACCCGAGCGAATATCGTATCATCCCTTATTATATATTTGTAAACGAACTTCGAGATATCGTCGATATTCACATATCGATATCGATACAATACGATATTCGATTTCGTTTTTGTAAACTCGAAAGCGTACTGGCCAGTATTCAGAAAGCTCCGAATGATAAGAATAACAAAGTGCGAAATATCAAAGTGGAGAATTAAAGACGTATCGTAAAAGTCCGGTTTTTTAAACGTTTTCGAATCACGGAACTCCGAAACGACTCTCGCACGGACCGTCGTCACCTGTCACCTCAGCCTCTGAATCCGCGTCCGAAATTAAATTTCGTCGGCGCACGAACGTGTAATTTAATAAATGATTTAGTACTAAGTACTCGACAGTTATTTGGAAAATTTGAACGTTATTAAATACGGTTTTGGAATTAGTGATAAAATTAAAACCTGTCTCAACTCCGATGGATAATTGAGTTGCGACGTACTCGTCGACAAATTGTAAATATGTTTAAAGCTTTGTGAAATTTGAAGTTTGAGATGTGTTGAGTTTTGATTACGAAATAGGTTTGAATAGAAACTGCAATTGCCACTTTATACAACCTTTAAAAAAGATGCGGGTCGTTGCGACTCATTTTAAGAGCTCAAATTTTAAATCACCCGTGTGTTCTTCACATGTCTTCAAGAAGGAGAACTCTCAGATATGAAGGTTTCCTTACAATGGTTTTCCTGCACCGTAAATATGCATTATACATTACAAAAGTTAATTACTATTCCACAATACAATTAATCGAGCGAGCTATTTTAAGGTGGACTAAGGAAATAAATGACCAACCAGTTAAAAATATTTCATGGTGGTAGAGTCTTATGTCACAGACTCGCCTGCGGCGGCACCATCGCTACACCTATTTTTGCCGTAAAGCAGCAGTGTGAGAACTGCTGTGTTTCGGTTTGAAGGGTGTGGTTAGGCAGAG
>DWKW01002921.1:0-10504 GCA_018250115.1 Doberes anticus
TTAAAACATCAGTCCTTCTAAGTCTGCTCAAATTTAAAATGAGTTAGATGTCATCAACCCATTATTGTCCTACTGCTGGGCAACGGGTCTCCTCTCAGGGATGAGAGAGTTAAGGCCATAGTCTACCACGCTGGCCAAGTGCGGATTGGCGGACTTCACATGCCTTTGAGAACTCTCAAGCAAGCAGGTTTCCTCAAGATGTTTTCCTTCACTGTTAAAGCGAGTGATAATTAATTCATAATACACACATAATTTCGAAAATTTTTAATATATAATATTTCGAAAGAAATAGAGGTGCGTGCCAGGGTTTGAACCTCGACCCACTGAAGCGGGGTCGAGATTCTTAGCCACTAGGCTATCACTCACATACTAGGCAACAGAATAAATAAAAATTTTTTGATCAAAATATGATGTATGGTTGAATATATCAAACATTGAACAATATATTTTCCAGTTAATAATGGCCTATCCATGGCTCTATCCACAGAGACAAGTTAATATAGCGCTCTCTCTGTCACGTAATCCCATACAAATGACAAGAGTCAGTGGGCGTAAACCATTCTGAATACCTGTACATACTGCTCTACTATTAATTTAACTAGCTTTCTTTCCACGCCTACACTTGCCTGTCTAATATAATCGTGAAAAATTAGGCTAGTAGAAGTTCCTTAAAATAAAAAAAGCTTCTATTAAATTAATGAATTTAATGTGAAGGAAATAAAAACAAGAGGAATAAAATATTTACATCATTTATTTTCATTATAATTTATGGAGTTATTGTTTATAAATCAAAACATATCAATCACTATCTGATGACGTATCACTGCTGTCGTTTTCTACATTTATTATTAAGTTGTCTGTCATTATTTCTCAGTCAAGTCACAGAACAATAACGATAGAAACAGATAAAATATGAGCGTGTCTGCACAGTACGGGTACCACGAACAGACTAAAATGTACATGTAGTCTGTACACTGCATTAACGGTTATCGCTGACCAATTACCATCAATTTTTTGTTTCCGTGGATAAAGTATAGTGATTAAATCTCAAATATGAAGTCTGCCAATCTGCACTTGGCCAGCATGTTGGGCATACACCTTCGCATCTCTGAGATATGCGCCAAGTAGACAATAATGGTATGATGAAGAGAATTTTTAAGAAGCGAGATGACGCTTAATATTTTTGATAAAAAAATAATTTATCGTTTAGTTTTTAGTTTACCACCATTTTCAAAGCAAAACAAGACTGATTTGGCCTGTTTTCATAGGTACTATTATTACTACATGTGAAAGTATAATGATGCTAGCTGCATTTCAAAAAACTCTTTAGCATAAGCTCTTTTATTGTTTGTTCAAAAATTGAACATTATTCCATGATCATAGCTTGAAGCTATGAGTGTTGCTTTAAAGGTATAATTAATTATAGGAATCAGTGTCTGTTTCTGCTGCAGTAAAACAAGATCTCAATTGATAACAGCTTCTAGATACTTTTTTTTAAATTGGACACGGGTGTCATTAGAGTGTAAGGCCTAAACCATCTCAACTCGGAGAGGAGTCCAATGCCCAATAGTGAGACATTATTATGTAGATGATAATTATTAGTCATTTCAGATCTTCAAATGGTGGCATGTACTTAACAAAGATTATGGAAGATATTATGGAAGAAGATTATGGAAGAATTTCCTTAATGTATTTTTTTTTCTCAAAATATTGTTATTAATTAAACAATTATGACAAAATAAGGAGATGGCCTAACCCAAACTAAGTTCCCATAAGTTGATTTACTTGCACATAATTTGCTTTGTGCAATAAATTTACACATAATACATGAGGAAGAAGGTAGAAAGGTGGCACCACTGCTGAACCTATTTCTGATGTCAAGCAACAGTGTGTGCTTAGGCAGATAATACTGGAAACGTGTCTAGCCTCAGATAGGTATTCGGTGCTGTTAAACGTCGGATGTGGATCTGGATGCCCATGGGTTGCAATTACCACTTAACATTAGGTGGTCTGTGTGAACGCCTGCTACTCCTTTCATAAAAAAAAACTTTGCGTTCAATCTATTTGCAGCATTTATAATTGTTAAGAGGATCTAAAATGTGATGCATGAGATATCTTTCTAGATATCTTTGTTGAAACTCGAAGAAACTCTTTGTTGGAACTATCGATCGATAACTTGATTCGAGCACTCCATTTTGGACTGGTACAAGTGCGATTTGTATGAAACTTACCTGTTTACCAGGTGGGAACGTGGTGCCCCGGGAGCGACATAACTTTAAATACTACTTTTACACTCATATCAATCCAAAATTATATACTAAATTGACAAAACTGATTTAATCAGAGAAATTGTATCGCCCAGAGTCGCTCGCCAGGTCGCCGTCGCCGAAAGTGATCTATGGTCGCCAAGTGTCACATCTGTCAT
This sequence comes from Doberes anticus, assembly GCA_018250115.1. Classification (NCBI taxonomy): domain Eukaryota; kingdom Metazoa; phylum Arthropoda; class Insecta; order Lepidoptera; family Hesperiidae; genus Doberes; species Doberes anticus. The sequence continues at coordinate 2,426 of DWKW01002921.1, forward strand.
TTTGGTCTGCGTATTGCAGTATACAGTGCCACAAACTTATCTTACCAGATTATGGCGGCGCTATTGTCTTATAAAGTGTTGCCAGATTATAAATATTCCTATTTTTAGAGTAAAAATAGATACGATGCAAGGACTGATTAAAATGCAGCTGCTAGGCTAATCAATATATTTTAATGCTTAAAGAAAAATAACATACAATGAAAGGATGTACTAATAATAACACACATGTTAGTAGTGATGCAATGTTGGTAGTAGTAGTTAGTTCCAGTTTTGGCCACCAGGCCAGATAAGTTTGTGGCACTATATTACCTGATACAAGGTTTCTCACATAAATCACACCATAGATAAATTTATTATATAAATTTATTCAAAGTTCGAACTGCGTGTGAATTTTATTTCACCTCACGTTCAAGGTCAACACCATACCGACAAGCGGCTCAGGTGAAAAAATTGTGAAAATTGTACTAAGAGTACAAAATTGTATTATTATTGACATATTTTAATTCCTGACCCATCTAAAAACATCATTTTGTATGATGGTTCGGCAATTACGCAAAAACTTATAAATTGAATTAGTACTTTCTACAATTATTTAAATTTTTAAGGTTTGACTAACATATATGACAAAAAAAAACAAAGATAACCTTGACTTCGTGATATACGCAACACACATTTCCGGTTTGTCATTTACATAACATGGCAACGTCGCCGGTGGTAGTATACTGCAATAATAAGACTTATATTCTACTATAAAATTGGCACCGTGGAAATTGGAAGTATAGCTTAACCCCTTTGTTGATAGTCATAATAAAATCTGGACATCAGTTGAAATAGATTTTTATGTCTCTTAAACCTCGCCTGGATGTTTCTACAGTTTAAATACTATAGTTAGACTTAAATAATAGACCAAAGAAGAACCAAACATATATGTTGTCCTCTTTGTACTATGTCCGACTAGACACACTTTTATGTACGGATTATAGTTTTAAAAGGACAAGTAATTAAATAAAATGTATTTTCCAATAAATATATGATAACAAAACATGTAAAAAAAAAATTGCAAGCAAAAACTGTACACTATCACTATCACTAATCAAGAAGTTAAAATACAAATTTAAAAAGTTAGTGAAAGAAAATACAGAATGTCGGAAGTAGACCATAAAAGTAATAGAAATAAAAACTCAATGTCAGCCTAATCCAAGTCGAATTATAACGAGTGATCGCCAATTGGTCGATATTCGAAAGTAATTCGTAAAAATACAAAATTAACCCTTTTTTGCCTTCACTCTAGTCACCACAGACAGGACAGTCATTGGAAATAGAACAAAATTCACTATCAAGTTGGTCAACTTGACATTTTAAAATTCATTGGTGATTATCTCTACTCTGTACACCTGTGTTACTTTGTGTAAAGTTTGTTTTTATTAATTAATTGTATATCTTGTGCATTATCATATAAAAATATTACCTTTCTGCACTCCTACTCCATATAAACTTTAACTGTGCCAAATTTAGTTAGCCTTCGTGATCATATTTTTGTAAAAAGGGGTACAAAGTTTTTGCTTCCCGTATTTATATACAGATAATAATAATAAAGTTGTTGTATTAATAAAAATCATTGACGGAATCAAAACGTTTATCTATCATTTATTTTTATTTTATTTGTTCGGTTATGGAACGACGCGGCGATAATCTAGATGGCACGTCGTAAAGTATTCTGTGGTTTTGATCTTTGACTTGTTTATGGTTTTGACGACATTGTTTGCAGATTGATTTTCATCGAGTCTGATATGAAAGGTCAGTGGGTTTGTACAAATGAATTGGTAGATTGTAGGTGCTGATCATGGTTTTTGCTCTTTTACATTAAAATTATAAGCTGGGGCTTTGTTTACATGCATGTAAGTTCATTAAAAAATCGATTGTTTGTCGTCCATGAACATGTCCTACGTCGGGGTTTTACAAAATTATTCTTCACATTTTGCTATTGCTATAGTAGGTTTTTTGTTGGGGGGTCTAATAAACGTTATATAACTTGCATTTATGTGAAACTGCATCAGACAAAGACTCACTGTATCATACAAGATTGGACATTTTTTTTTGTTTTGCATTACATCAATCAATATTACCTATTTAAAAATTGAAATCAGTATGGTAAGAAAAACGTAAAAGGAAAAATATTCAGTAAACTCTGTTTCAATTTTCCGAGGCATTAGTGTCATTCATATATTTCGTTTTGAAAATTGGGAGGACGCCATTATCGTGAAAATTTGTTTCTATCGATTGATGCTATTTGAGCTCTAATACATGGTTTCGAGCTGTTGTGGCGTTGGCTTGTTAAAACTATATGAACATTTGCACTGAAATGTGGATTTGATTTCATTCAGTATCATGTACCTTTTGCCAAGGGTTCAAAGTTTCGCTTAATTCATCGACACCGGCTAAATCTCGCCTTTTGTTCAAGAATCGTGCTGATGTTACCTATATCACCTGGTATATTGAAAGTATAGTCATGAACATGTACATGCAGTTATTATAATGTAATAAATGTGTTTTTCTTTGCAGCTGAGAAAACTGACGATCACAGAGCAAATCCCATGTGAACATCTACGTAGTTGTAGTAGTTGTGTAGTTCTAGTCATATGAGTGTTGTAGTCTAGACCTTAATGTTGTGTATATCATGTGTTCCTATGATATTTACTAGAGCTATGTTGAAAATGACCCAAAGTTTTTGCAGATACACGAGGTTCACATGTGAGAATAAAAACTATAAAACAACACATTTAAAAAGTTACACCCATTTGTGTTGTCGAAGAGGCACATGTGTCACATTGAATGCTCAAAATTCAATAGTTAATGAGTACACTCACACACATCAACAACTGCGGCTGTTGGCAAATATAAAAAAGCGGTTCTACCCCAAGCGTCCTCAGAATAGTTCTAGTGTTGCTCGAGCTACCAGAAAAATGGAGGGCAAAATGCATTCTTTCGAAAATAGGAAACCAACTACAACAGCTTATGATAAGTAAGTAATTTCGATTTACTTATTACTTTTCTTTTCATTCCTTGGGATGTCCTTTTTTTTCGTGGGTTTCTAGCATCATCTAACAGCTAACAAGTTTTCACAATATCAAGTATGCAGTATAAAATTTAAAAAAAAACAGTGATTACTGGTTCTTGTTTCTTTGTGTACTATTGTGAACTATAAACTCTTATTATTATTTCAAAAAAAAAAACCTTGCATTTTAAAATGTTAAGATTTACATTATAAAATTAACCAAACCTCAATTAAAAGTGATATACATAAGTGTTTTAAAAAGTCTTGCAAGCTATTCTACAAATTAAGTTAGATGACAATTAAATTAACACTCTAAGCACTTGCCTGACATTTAGGTATATTTGAAGATTGTTAAACACCTTCACCACATTGTAAATAAATAAATAAAGGAAATAACTTGTAAAGGACCTAGTAACATATATTTGACAATGTCCAAGTGCAAATATTATATATTACTAGCTGACCCGGTGAACTATGTACCGCCTTAGAATTATTAAGTTAGTAGCTGAGTCATATTGACTTATTAATTAACATTGCGAATGTAAGACACATCAGAATCTAAACACTCTTTAATTTACAAAAAAAGACAGTTGGCATTAGTGGTATTCTTGGAATAAGCGGCCTTGCTTTGATGCCTTTGAACTTTCTTATGATTATAATAGCTTTATCATCTGCTTGCTGATCAAAAGAACTAGTATTGAAATATGAGATAAATCATGTTTTTTTTAGTACTCTTTTGTAAATACCTTGTCCTTCCAATAATGAACACAACAAATAAAGAATTAAATAATTTGGTGCAGTAATTCTGAAGTTATGCACGTACAAACCTTTCGGCAATTTATTTTTATTTATATAGATATTTTACAATGTTTGGACATTGAGAATTGGGACTTTACAATTATTAATAAACAAAGTTTACACTTCAGTTTTCAATTATATTTTGGTGTTTTTTGTTCAAAAGTATACAGCTATATAAGTAACAGAAAAAAAGGAAACATGATTAGTGCATTGTTTTGAATAAGCATGACATCAGAATATTGTTAATGAATTTTAATTTCATTTTAATTTCATGATATTAAATTAAAATAATTATAATAATATATAATAAATATAAAATAAATAAATATATATAAAATAAATAATAATTTTGCATTTTATGTTTCTTCTATCTTTACACATAAATAGTACACATAAAATCCAGGTTGTCCAGTTCACTTCTTTCCTATAATTTGTCATCAATTTTTTCAAGAAAGTACTTTATTAAGTAATCCTTTGCTTCTGTATTTACTCTGGAGAACATTATTGAAGTCTTTTTATTTAAAGTATGATCTTTGCTTAACAGAGAGGAACTAAATCGCATTACATGGTATGACGATCAATACGCAGCACCTCGAACCCGTATTAATCAGAAAGGAAATAAAGTCACTGTAGACTTCCGGGATTGGGAATGTATTTTGATGGAGAAGAAAGGTATGAACATTTTTTTAAACACCCACCTACATTGTGCTCACGCATCACTTGCATGAATTGAGAACATGAAAAATACTGTGGAAAAGAGAAGAGAAATATCCCTTTGTATTTCTTTCCTTTCTCAGAAAAAAAGTATTTCGTACATTAATTCAGGACCTGGTTGGTCAATTTGTGTGCAAAATTTCATTTAAAACTGTTCTGATGTTTATGTGTGATCAAGTAACCATAATATAAGATATAAAAAACCAGTTGCGTCCTTCCAGATGGAAAAGAAAAAAAAATATTAACACAAAATTTCAGAATTAGGTATTAATAAATATTAATTTCTCAACTTAATTCAAAACTACTGATTCGGCTGTACTTACATTTACATTAAATAGCTTGGTTGAAAAGTGAATGATTGTTCATACAAACCTAGTCTCTTTTTGACACTCTTAAGGTCCTTTTAAAATTATAAAGATGTGTTTATTAAACTCTAGCAGAAGTTTTAAATGGAAACAATCATTGATCCATACATTTCGTTATCGCAGACTCCCAGAATCCCAGTATTTTTATCACGATGACCTTTTGAGGTACATTGGAAACCTTTATTGGGTATGTAATTTAAAGAGTAAGTTTTAACTTAGACCACAATATGGTTACCACAACGTGTAGCAAGCACGTCACCTGTCAACATGAGTATCATTTAGTTACTAAAGGAAGATTTTGGAAACCACTGGTTTGTGCCTTGTTCCTTGTTGCCTAACCTGTACAAAATTCGATGATACCTTTCAAGAGAATCATTAGTATTAATAACTTCCTTTACATCAGATTGATCTTGATCAGTCGATTTAGTTCAATAATTTGTTTTAGTAATACTAAGTACACGTTATCATAAAAATCCGCCGAATGCCGCAAGTAACATTAGCTAAACAATAACGAAGTCCAACGTGAGCGAAGCTGGTGGTCAAAACTAGTTTAAGACATAAATTGTTAGTGAGACACAAATAATGACAATGATAATGACACCATTACACCTTATCATGAACGCATCAGTGCCCTAGCCAAAGTCCATGTATATAAACGCCAACGCTTTGAGTCGTAGAGTATACTGTCGAAGGCTTGTCTTTAGCAGTACAACACCTGTACATATTTCTGCCGTGAAGCAGCAGTGTGAGCAGTATTGTGGTTAGGCAGAATACATTGGACACGAGGCATTCTAACTTCGTCCTCAGGGATAGCATTTAAGTAGACCTCGGATATAACTTAGGTCCTATTTAAGGTTTGATGCAGATGGGCAGTCCATGTGGATGTCCATGGGCAGCAGTTACCACTTAACATGCTCGTTTGCTTTTCTAGTAGTATAAAAAAAAGCAACCTATGATTGGTAGGTATGCAAATTGTACGATCATCAATTGGCTATCAATTTAAATTTTGGTGACGCTAAAGACACTAGGACTTGTGGCTTATGTAATTCCCATTTAATTATTTAATTTAATTTTAATTGATTTTTTTTTATATATTTAAATTTAATTAATTATAATACATTTTATATGCATACGGGCTCTCTATATGTGTCTGTCCCGCAGTTTGACTCGCGTTAAGGTCATATCATCTCTTTGTCCCATTGCTGTCAAATAAATAGTATTCAGTTGTTTGAATTTTTTATAAAAAAATTAAATAATCCCGGAACACGATCGCAACGTCAACTAATACCAGGTCCAATTGTGAATCTGAACCATCCAGGGACCAACTTAAAACCATCGAAATTAGCCAGCCGTCCAGTTTCAGCCGTTTAGATCAGTGATATAAATGTGCTGAAGGATTTTGTAAACAAAGATATACACTAGGAATATGATCGCATTGAAAAAGAAGAAACTTATTTAATTTTAACAGAACAGCAAACGAGCATGCAGGCCACCTGATGTTAGGTGGACACTGCAGCCCATGGACTTCCACATCAAACCTCAACTAGGACGGAAGTCTTATCTGAGGTTTTATGTGGATGCGTTACTACCTTTGAGGATTAAATTGGAATGCCTCCTGTCCAGTATCTTCTGCCTAACTACTCCATTCAAACCGAAACACAGCAGTTGTCACACTGCTGCTTTACGGCAGAATAATCCTTCGACATAAGGCTCTATCATCAAAACCGGTACTGGTAACCGTCTACTTATTGCGGCATGTCACGCTTTGCTCTTGGTACAGCGACAGTGTTCTAAGCTTAACCGGCTTTGTGTCTCTGTAATTCTGTATTAATATGGTGCCATTTATTTCCGTTAACAGACTATCTCGAGTATCCATTCAGCTTCAAAATTGTGTCGTACAACATGCTGGCACAGATCCTGCTGGAGTGCCATTCGCATCTGTACAGTGGATGCGACGAGGCTGATCTCCAGTGGGACTTGAGATCTAAGAGGCTCTTCGCGGAGATCATGGATTTGAGTCCTGCTGTAAGAAGTTTTTATTGCTGACTTCCGTCCTCATCGTCGTGATAACACAGTTGGGAGTTAGTCCGCCCCAACCACGCTGACCAAGTTTTAAAAAAATACTGACAATATGTGCCAGAGGCCTCCCTCGACCCCTGTAATTCTGTATTACATATTTGAAGTGAGTGATAGCCTAGTGGTAAGCATCTCGACCTCGCTACGTTGGGTCGAGGTTCAAATCCCGGCACTCATATTTGCATTTCGAAATTGTCATTTATGATTATTTCTAAATTGTGTGCTACCACTCGCTTTACAGGTTAAGGATAACATCGCGAGGAAACCTGCATGCCTGAGAGTTCTCCATAACGTTCTCAAAGGCATCTGAAGTCCGCCAATCCGCATTTGGCCAGTGTGGTGGTCTAAACTATCTCACCTCTGAGATGTGATGAAGATGATGATGATGAGGACATATTTGAAACATCGTACATTTTTGGGTTTCCTCAATTCAATTGAAAATATATGAAATTATTTAAATATATCTTCAAACTGGTTGTAGATCATGTGCTTCCAAGAAGTCCAAGCGAGCCACTTGGAGAGCTTCTACTCGGGCTTTGAGAGATATGGCTACAAAGGAGTTTACAAGAAAAAGACTGGCTCTAAGGAGGACGGATGTGCTATTTACTATCAGAACGGCTTGTTCAAGATTCTCGATCAACAGTCTGTAAGTTTTTAAAAGTCCTATTTAAAAGCGGCAGTGTCAGCACTGCTGTGTTCCAAATTGAGAGGTGTAGTCAGGCAGACCACACTGGACAGGACAGCACTGGACAGACTGGACTACAGGACCACCTAATACAGGACTTACATTGCCGCAGTGACTGCTTAACATCCAGTGGTTTGCATGATGGTGGTAGAGTCTTATGTCGAAGGCTCGCCTGCGGCGGCACCGCCTCTGCACCTATTTCTGCCGTAAAGCAGCAGTGGGAACTGCTGTGTTTTGGTTCGAAGGGTGTGGTTAGGCAGAAGGCACCGGACAAGAGGTGTTCCAACTTAGTCATCATGAGTAGCAACACATCCACATACGACCTCAGATAGGACTCCCGTCTTAGTTGATGTGGATGTCCATGGGCTTCAGTGACCGTTTAACAT
>DWKW01002922.1:0-10503 GCA_018250115.1 Doberes anticus
TGTGCTTGTTTCTGTGTGTGTCCATGGCACCCACGACACAGGATAAAAATCCTACTGTGAGGCTATGAGTGTGAAACATTGTTTTATTTTTTTATTTATCTAATAACTATGCTGGTCTTTATTATCTGGATTATAATTCGCATTAGAATAATATTTTTTATATCTTAAATATAAAACCAGTGTTTTTAAGGTCTTTGCAAGATGTGGACAAAGATAAAAGTTGTGATGAGTATAAAAGTGAACTTAATAAAAATACATGAACATAACTGGAATTATATAATATAAGATACTTAAAAATAACCAATTTACATCACCTCAAATGTTTTTTCAAACCTAAACAGAAAAAAAGCATGTCATAGACTGTTTGGGAAACATTTGTATCCACAACAGAAAATATTTATATATAAAACTTATGTATGTTTCATTGTCATTAAAAAAATCTGTGTTAGCATATTTTCTTTACTCCATACATGAAATTAGCTGATTCAATGAAAATTGATCTCACTGCATATCATTCTTAATTATGTGTACACCACTATATAGTCCAATTTGGTTTTTAAAGTTGTTTCTGTTTTTGTGAATATGCTTATAAGTTTTGAAAAAATCGTTTCTTTAAAAATCACAGAAACAATATTGTTATTATGTATAGATATTTTTTTTTCTTGCCTGTTGGTTCACCCTCTTCTTAGATATAAACTACTGGAAATTTAAATAAGTTATCCACACTATTATAAAATTGTAACTGCCAGATCAATGGTCTCTGTACCAGAGGTACACCTATAAACCTGCATCTTAACTAAATAAATTACAGCACATACTGTAATACACTTGGGAGGTCCATTAAAATCTAAAAACTGCTACAAAATTTGGTTTAACTATATTTTTTGAGTTCATTCGTTTAGGATGTAAAGTACTGAGATGAAAGTTTTTATTCAGTTGCATCATCCATTTACACAATCATCTTACATGTTCCACTGGCTTATATTGAATTTCTTTTAGTGTAGGCAATTGTTGGAAATAATTTTACGAAAATCAACCTTTAAAGGGATGAATTAGAGGTTGGAAGGTTAAATGTAAGTCCTATGTTTCTGACTGATGACTAGGAGACTATAAAATAATTAATTACAAACATTTCTGGAATCTACAATTAAGTTTGATGTGTTTATGAAGTATATTTTTATACCTATATTTTACCCCTATAGAATGATGTAATGGGGTGATGATATCTTTTTAATTCTAATATCCTAGGAAGGTCCCTAGGATATTAGAATTAAATTAGGTAATTAGGTAGGCAATTAGGTAATTGAAACCATGAAGATTTTGAATCTTATATCTTTATTATAAACTGCTGTTTCTCTTTTATGCTCAATACATTATTTTTAACATTATTTTACAGGGTCTTGACTGGCAGCAAACCACCAGGACCCGCCAGTAAAACAGGGGCAACGCCTTTAGGCAAGGGTGGGTCTTCACAGAATGCTGGTAAGAGTAGTGCAGGCGGATCAGGAGGGAAAGGCAGCTCACAGGGTCAAGGCAAAGGTGGCGCAGGGAATAAGTCCAGTGGCCAGGGTGGTCATCAGGTATTTTGATCAATCAGATTTCTTATTTGTGTAATACATTTACATGCCATGCGACCATACATTGGCAGGAGTCTAGCTTTGTTTATCTAGTTATACTAATTATAAGTATACAATTTATCTTATGACCCATGTGGTGCCATGGTCAAAATGTGGTCTGCTTTCAGGGTCCTGGTTGCGATTCTCAGTGAGGCAGAAACCTGGTTTGGGTGTTTGTATGTTTGTTTCTGTGTATGTCCATGGCACCCACAAATCAGGGAATCCTAATCCTGTCTGCTAAATGTACTATACAAATTTTCCTCAGAGTGAAGAATATGTAGTAAATGAATATCAAAATAATTCAGCATTATCTGTGTAGAAACCTATATGACCATAAAATTGTAATGGGGTTGTGTCTGTATATCGAAGATATTGAAAAATACTGACTAATGTCGTCCATTTAGAGATCTTTGAACATCAAACGTTTACATTTAGAATTTTTATTTGTTTACCTGTTACAAACACTGTTTGTCCGCCAGTCGCGCAAAAGCTACGGAGATTTCAATCAAACTTTTAGAGTATTATATGTATTTGATCAGACCTAAATACTGCCATAAGTTTAAATTGATCCATCCAGTGCAACCTGTGATACAGCTTTACGTCTCTAGGACGCGTTTTCGTACTCGGGAGGCGAATTAAAATGTTTTTGTATTGTCAGTAAGACTATTTAATTAATTCTAACTTAAATGTTTCACAATCTGTATTTTATGTACCAGAAATCTGGAGGTTCCAAAAGTTCAGCACAGTCAGGTAAACAGGATAGGAAAAGTCCAGTCGCGAGCCCAAAACCAAATCAAGGGAAGGATTGTGGGGATGCTGACTCTGAAGATCAGAAAAGTCACGAGACAGCCCCAAAAGTACCACCTCTCAAAATCGTTATACCAGGAGGAGCTGGAGGTTCAAGTGGCCGTAATGAACAGGAAGGCGAGGGTAATCATTGGATATTTTTAGATTAGAACGCTAGAGAGGCGCGGTAGAGAAGAAGGTCAACATTTTTTCTCCACTTTTAATGTCGCCAAACTGTGAAAACAGCTTTAAGTGTGATTTACTAGCAGCACCAAATGATGGATTTTTAAATTTACAAATATTATTTATGCAAACAAAAATTAATTTCTATACTTAATAACTTCGGATGTGCGAATTAAAGTTATATTTCTTTACGTTCATAAATAGTAATAACAGGGCTAAAAAGATAGAAGTCTTAGCATATTTTTTTTTATAGTACTGTAATATTTTAATAATGGTTGCTACTGCTGTTATTGTCAATAGTTTTCCATTAAATCTGGCTTATTACAGTTATTTTATTTTAGAAACGGACTTATTATGTTAGTACTATGCAGTGATCACCTGAACAATATTTCTTAAACCGGAACCTTTAAAAACCAGTATGTCTTTAAAATAAAAATCACTAGACTCACAAAACTTGTGCGGCTTTATTGATTAAATCTTTTGGTTTAAAAGTAGTAGTAACTAGTTGTTGAAACATCACATATTTTTCAATTTTTGTTTATTCTTTCACCTGTTCTGCAATTAACAAATCTAGCAACAGCTAACTTATCTTAAATAAAACAAAGTTACAATGGTATATCTATGGTATGTGTCAGGTACGTTTAATAAACGGTGAAACGATACGGACACAGATAAAGAAATATAACATTTAATATAGTCTGTCGAGTATTTAAAAACCAAATAATATTATGAATTTGTACATGAAACATCTTGATAATACATTTTTAAACGAAATCTATTTCGAATATTGCCGAGGTAATGCCGCATGACCGCATTGCTACTTGTTTATTTTACCACACATTACCGGCGTTACTTGACAGACTACGTGTGCACACGTTTTTGATAAACGATGATTTTCTTACGCTACGTAAAAATTTATTGAAACGTTATTTGATTACTTAGTTGTGTTCACAGCCAACACTTGATGCTGCTATTTTGTGTTGTTTATATTATACGAGAGTCATGCCATAAGAAGTTAGATACTTAAAAATTACAATGTTTATTTTTTCATAATAGGTAACGACCAACGACCTTTTCGAAGTATTCTCCCTGAGCACGTGTAAACTTTTCCATACGTTTAGACCATCTACATTTTATTTGTAACACTTTTGAAAACTCAAAATTATTAGCCAGCAACCTCTGGCCTTTTAATTGTACTTGGATTTGTAAATAGGTAAAAATCACAACGTGGCTATGTCAGAATTATATGTCGAATGAGGTAGGACACACAATTCTTTTACTGAAAAGGATTCGAGCCGCGTTTTTAATTCTGCTGCTTGTTATGCTGATAATATTTTTGGGGCATAAAACATACCTTTCCGAGTTAAGCTTTTTTTGATAACCCAATACCACAGTAGCAATATGACCAGTTGTCTTCGTGTACGTGTTAAATTCACTCGAACGCCACGCCCTTAACTGGTTCTTTATCTGGTTATCAGTATATACTGAACGTTTTATTCTCAAACTTATCTGTAATAAATTGTCGCTGATCCACGCGACGCTCTTTTAGCTCATCATTGTGTAAAGACAGAGATGATCGTATACACGATCATACAATACAATCATACGATTGTATTGCTGCTGATCCAATATCTAGTTCTCGCTCGAGTTCTGTATTAAAAACATTAAACCAATTTAAAACTTTTAACCATGATTAGGCACACTCATTAAATGTAGGTTTCAAAAGTTCGAAACATTATATATGTAGTCTTTGTTATAGTCATTATAGCTCGACGAGTGAAAACCATGTCGGGTGAATTCCCGCCAGAATGTAGCATTTTTGTAAAGAAATATTTAGATTAACAAGTATTCCATTTTCGTATTCATTAGTGATTAAATGAAATGATTATTACTAGCCATTATGACGTTATACTTGCCAGTATCAAATAAATTCGAAGAGATTATATAATTCGTTTTGGCATACCCCTCGTATTGCTTAATTTACTTTGCCCTTAGTTTTGTTGATGCATGCTTATTTAAATTTTTCTTTCAGACTGGCTTTCGGTGTTTAGTACTCCACGGTTTAGATTTTTCACTGTCTAGTCATGAATTGTCGAGTAACACATGTTATATTGTAGGTGGAACACAAAGGGGAAGCGGCAAAGGCCGTGGCGGATCGTCGACGCTACCGTACGTCATTCCTTGTACGAGCACAGACACAGGACAAACGTCGGACAGTTCTGACGGCATAGATGACAAGAGACTGGCTGATGGGGCCAAGGTACACAACGTTTACGTAGTAAAATTACAGGTTAAAGTGTGGTACATGATTCAAGGCCTGTATACATTACGGGTGGAAGAACCCTCTGTGTAGGGTTTGGCTGGTTCAGCACCACAGGCACATCTATTTGCGATGCAAAGCGGCGGTGTTTAACTGCTATTTTTCATTTTAAAAGGTGTACTAGCTAAAATACCCATGCTGACAAGGCCTTTAATTTAAAATTTTGTTTCAGTTGTATTATATTTAGTAACTACGACCAGCCTTGGGTAGAAGTTTACTTAAATTCAATGCTGGTTCACTACTTTAATATGATAATGAACATAAAGCAAATTTTTAAAATTATGTAGTTTTTCAATCCCCCTTTCATATATAAAGTGGTATACTTTTAACCTTCAAAACAGCCTGGCCAGAGGGTTCTCCGCTCGCACAGGGCAAATGATGGGGACAAAGACAAAGAAAGGACATCTCCACAGTCAGGACATAATCAAGCATTGAATTCTAACAAAAGCCCACAACCTTCAGGCTCTGTAAGTTTTAAAATTAAGAACGTAGTATTTAGAATGTTTTATTAATACATTTTGAAATACGAAACTATTATTTTCACAATAATATGATAACATTTATTACATCATCCCCAGTATCTTAAACAACATAATGTTTTAGGGTCAAGACCACGATCATGCAACATCTACTTCTGGAAAAACCGAGTCTGGTAAGAAAATTTTCAATAAATTTTTCATCAGTAATGTGGAGATTGAAAGCTCTAAAAAAGTAATTAATTGGTTTCTACAATTCGTAGAAACTGACTATTTTGTTTTAATTTCGCTTTGTCGCCACATAATCTGATGCCATTTATATATATAAGTTCTTTAAATGATAAGCAGCTCCTACAACTTCCATAGAATTACATCCTCGTAAGCGGAAAATCAAAGCATCTAAGGATAGCCATTCACGCGAGTCAAAGAATAACGATCAAATTCCTGACAGCACTACGGCCTCGCACAACATCACACATTTCAATCCTTACCAGCTTTACATACACATCCGAAAACAGGTATGTGAATTTAAAAACAATTATGCTTCTAATAAGATTATTACAAACTAATTATGTATTTACTTCATTGTCTTTATGAATAATTGATATGCATTCCAACTAACAAATATTTCAACAGGTCGATCGCCGTCAAAAAGGTTTATTCCCTGTTAAACCGAAGCCCCCAAAAGATTTCAATAAATATTTAATGAACAGGTGCACATATACACTTCAGCGAAATGTTATTTCGGAACCGCAAGTTGAGATACCGATTAACTTACCACCGCAAATGTTAACCGAGTTTATGGATCAGGAGAAGGAGAGGTAAAACATAACTGGTTGATTAAACATTATGTAATCATATGACAGATAGATTTGTTTACTAATTAAATTTTACAGGACGCGGCTTCGAATTCAACATCTGGTTGAAAAAGAAAAGTTGGTTCTGGCCGTAGAGCAAGAGATACTTCGGGTACACGGGCGCGCCGAACGTGCTGTTGCTAATCAGGTTTTAATTTTGTTACATCATGTTTTGTTCGTATTTTTTTAAATTTATTTTCTATCGTAAATATTATAACTATAAATAATAACTATGCAAAAGGTGGTATGATAAACTTAGTAAGCAGTTTATTTTACCTTGGACCTTGTCATGCAGTGAAATATAGTAGGGAATAATTTTATAAGTGGTATAGGTATAATATTCTATTGAAAAGTTTCCATTTCATTTCATTGATTTAAAAATAGTGTTTTTGCTTAAAAATTAAAATAAACTAAGTTTCATACTTGTAGTTGCTCTACGCTGAGGTAATGTCATTCTACGCTGCATAGGCAAATACAGATCTTTTAAAATCGTGATTCATTTATTATTTAAAGACATTGTTTACTATGTGCTAAAGTAAATATTTTTTTGTTTAGGCTCTTCCTTTTTCGGTGTGCACGATCCTTCGCGACCGGGAGGTGTATAATTTGTTAGCCCCGGAACAGGAAGAGAAGCGCAACGCGCAGCGCTCCCGGTGCAACGGTAGACAGATCAACTCGTGGCTGCAGGAGGTCGACGATAAGTGGGAGAAGATCAAGGTTAGCTTTTATCTTAAATTCCTGACCTCATGCATATAGCATAGTGTTGATAGCTGGCTGGCTGCAACTTTAGAGATTGATTCAACTTTAAGTAGTTTATAAGATGGTGGTAGTGTCTTATGTTAAGTAAAGCAGCAGTGTGATAACTGATGTGTTTTGGTTTGAAGGGTGTAGTTAGGCAGAAAACACTGGACAGGAGGCATTCCAACTTAGTCCTCAGGGGTACCAATGCATTCACATATCTTATATAGGACTTCAGTTCTTGTTGAGGTTTGAAGTGAATATCCATATGTTGCAGTAATTTAAAAATAGCTGGCTGTCCAACCAGGACTCATGCCACATCCTTGCTGCTGGCCTCACACACTCTGACCATTGAGACGGTCATTGTATTAGATTCTTAGACAATAGCCTGGTGCTCTATGATAGCAATTACGATTCCGTTGAGGCCACAGCTTTCTGGGACTTGACAGTAGGGTTTTACTGCGCAGGAGTATCGCACGGACTACAGGGTTTCCGCCGACCGTTAACAAGTATTAAGAAATTTCTGAACCCCGAAAACCTAGTTAGTCAAATTCTGCTTACATTAAAACGTAATATGTATAAATATATATATATTTTTAATATCTCCCTGTTACCACTGAATCGACATATTTACGCGTCCGATACGGAATAACGGCCTAACAATAATTGACTTTAATTGAATGTCAGTAACAAAACGTTGTATCTTACAGGAAGGAATGCTTCGACGTCAGCATACCGAAGCGGAAACATTGCACGCAGTGCAGATTATGGGCTGGGAATGGAAGTTAAAGGAGTTAGGCATTTGCGACTACAAGACCTCGCCAAAAATTGACCCATCCCATGTACCACAAATACACGTGTCGAATTTTGACTTGCCCGCTTGAATTTTAAGTTCTTATTGCCTGTGTTCGTGTAAGGCTAGCGCGATCCTCGCGCTAGTATATTATATAACCTAAGTTTATGATTATTACGATCTTAACACTCTTATAACATCAATTGGTAAAAGCAACTCAAGCGGAGCTACAAAATTGGATTATAATCTCTAAATTTCTCGACCGTCGTCGATCCTTTCTAAGGGCTCTCCCGCGCCCCCATTGGTACTGGGTGATTCGCAGACTTGTTCAATGAAATTGTAACACCAAATTTTAATGAAACCTGAATCACTCATTACCGATAAATTAAGCTAATTTTCATTTTTAATGAAGTTATAATTTACCTTTGTGTTTATTTTAATATAATTCATTCAATTAATTAATTCAGTTAAAATAGATGTAATTTTTTTTTAAATTAATTTTTATGATTTTAATATAATTTTGGATATTACAATTTTGTTTTATAGGTAAGATCTGCACACATTATTTTGCTTAAAAATATACTAGTGTTTTGGTTCAAGCAGATCCTACATATAAAAATGTAATATTTCAGCCTACTCATAAGTAAATGTAATGCCCATTTTTCGTTATCATGCTGCATCGTGACTATCTTCATCATTTTCGCTAATGTATCCAATTTTATGCATATTGTTTTATATTTAAGGTTGAACTATTTGTGTATTAGTTGCTTTAAATTCCACATAAGGCAATATTAGCTTTTTCTTACTACTTAGTGCATAGGTATTTTAATTATTAATTTTATTGTTTGCTAGTTTTACGATCTATTGCGATTACGAATGTGAAAATATTAAATTAAGCATCCATTGAATTTGTTAAATTAACAGGTACTAAAGGCAAATTTCTTTTTGAAACGTTGTATTAAAAATTAACATAATAATTTTATGAAAATTCGAAACTGATATCAGATAGAATTGCAGCTCATTCCGTCGTAAGTAAAACCAATTCTTTGCCTATATATTCAAGTTTACCTGTAGGAATTATTGATCTATCGGTTTACATTTATGATTTTCACAGAGTAAAAGCTGTAGTTCATGGACATTTTCATCCCATCTCAGGTCGTACATGAACGCGCTGCTACTCTTTAAAGACAAAGTTAAATTGCTTGCTGTCTATTGTATTCTCCCTAAGCACATCCTCTATAGCAAATCACAGCAGTGCTCACATTGCTGGTTTACGGTAGAAATAAGTGCTGTGGTGATACCGCCGCAGGCGAACCAGCGACATCTTATTAGAAGTCTCACAAATTTCAAATAAATCTCACTATTTCTAAACCATAATTACGCTAGCTACTACACTTACGTAAATAAGTGTGATTTACTTGTATTCTTATTTTATTTTTGCCATACCGTCGCTTTATTGTATTTCATTAAAATAAAACTCCATTCTTTTAAAATAGTTAATATAATGTTAACATCATTCACCAATTCGAAAGATATCTGTCATTGTATTTCTGGTTTACAAAACTAGTTGAGAGAATATTGAATTATTTGCCACAAAGTATATAATATCCTTATTCTGTGAAATAGTATTTTGAACGTTGTTTTATTTACATACAAATATTATATTAAGGGCGTAGCACGGCATAGTTTAGATTTTAGTTGTGTACGTATTTTGTAGTGAACGTTTAAGGCGTCTCCACGCGGCACACTAAACTTAAAAATCTCCCGCGGCTACTTAATTTTCAGTCATTTTATTGCAGCTACTTATCAACGTACTCTCAGAGAACGTACGTACGTACGTACGTACTGTTTCAGAGAAAGCCAAATAGGTCGAATACCGAAAATCGTCTCTGTTGACAAGGGCTACAATAAAATGACTATTATTTTTAATATTCACGTTTTTCTCCTCGCTACGCCTAAGTAAATTTATAAATGACATATTACAGTGAGATATTTCCTGATATGAAATTATTTTTATCTTCTGTCATAATAAATCAAATATATGAATCATATTATTGTGTTAATGAATTTTAAAGCATGTAATCTTCGTCATTTAGTATTTTATGATAAATTTTACGTAGGTAGTTCAATTCATTGTTAAGTGATTGTTCTTCGTAGGTATATTTGATTACAATTTTAAGGGTACTACCACATTCATTCGTTTGACAAAACTTGATGTCTTCGATAGATTTTAAAATAATAACAGACTATGAACGTCGGTAATAACAAATTTTAAAAAATAAAAAATTCAATAGATCGCTTTATATTCTTCGATCCGATAACCATCGACTTCTACATTCGACATCGATCATATGAGACTGTGGTAGCAAACTACTTTTTACTGTGATTTCATGTTATTTTAAATTACTAATTAGATCTATTAGACTCAATTGACATGTTGTGTTTATTTAATATTTTAAGACTTCAAATCAAATTATAAGATCTCATACATAAGACGTGGCGTTTCATTTCAATGTTTATTTATTTATTAATAAGTTTCACCGACGTGTACACTGATACAAATTAAAAGATGAAAATAAGAAAAAACTGCCAGGGTTCACCTCAATGTAGATGCGAACCGCGCAAGTAATAATTAAAATATAATTGCAATATGCACCATAACCAACTTTACTCAACTTATTACACCATACCAAACTTTATAGTGCTCATGTCTCAAATTTGGTTGCGTTAATTA
>DWKW01002923.1:0-10500 GCA_018250115.1 Doberes anticus
TAAGACGGCGACTGGCGCATAATAATACCTATTTGTCCAATGTCTCAATTACTATGGCCTGTGTGGTCCGTAATAATTATATACTGGGTGCATAATAGTAGGAAACTGTAACATTGTCGATATTAGATCGGTTATTAGTCCGAATGAAACGCCGTAACAACTTGTAATGGGCACGTTACCAGTAATATTATGACCAACATTACAAAGAGCCGACAATTTGTTTCTTCAATAGTTATATCCACGATATTAGCAATCTCTTTCAAATTATATAATGATTCGGTAGTTTAACGTTATTTCAATAAAAGATATGGCAGCAATAAAACTATTATTTTTCGGTACGATGAGACGGGCGTTTGATGATTTTTAGAATCACGGGTCCATAAGACCCATGTCTGATTAAATCTGACAATGTAAACATTCAACAAAAACCGTACTTTATTTCGTACTAAAGATGACTGTTAAGGAAGATTATAAAATATGCTGCGGTGTTGCTGACCAAAGACAGATTTTAAATCAATTATTAGTAACAACGTTTAGTCAGCAACGTAATAATAATAAAAATAGACTCATTATTTCAAAGGGTTACGCTGATTTCTTGCCATTTAAATAAGTATCTTCCCAAGAATGTTATGGCTCGCGTAAAATTTAACAACATAATTATTTTAAATGACGCGTTCAGTAATGGGCGGAATAACTTCAAACGGCGCAAATTATCTAACTTTTCGAGAAGCATCTACAATTGTCGTCTGACCAACATTACAGAGAAACGCGATCTAAACTTTGTACATTACGGCATCCCTTGACAGTTACAAAAATAACTAACGGGATGGTTTAGCGACAGTAAATTCTGACAATGGCTCGCCATTCTTATATTTATGTGTTTGTTATCATAGGAAGTGACCTCTCTAACGCCGATGTGAACCGGGAGCTCTTTGTTACTTTCAACAATGTTCAGGTCCGATACCTTCGAGCCATAAACGAAGATACAAGTCAAATAATAAATATTTTCGACGAAAGGCAGCCAGCAAAAACAACAAGTTATTTCCCGAAGGAGCTAAAAATATAAGTACTCTTGGTATTTTTGATCACACTATGCAAGCTAGGGTTTAATTTAGGATGGTTAAAATAGTGAGTCGTTTGACGTCATTACAGGCTTTTCGTACCAATTAGGGCGTCTTGTTGTTTATGTAAATGATCAAACAACTTTTTCGGGTTTCCCGATCCAATACTTAATGTACTAAAAATACTAAATGACTTAATAGTTGTATCAAAGTGTGTCGTGACAACTCTCAAACGGTCGCTAATAGAATCACAAACAAAAAATATTAATGAAAAAGCTCAAATGCGGATTTAGCATGTGCACATGCTACGGAATCCGGTGTGTCAATGTTTAACTAGCCGATAACTAATCGATACTTTTAATCATGATTTCAAATGCGTCGATGACTTAGTCACATGTCGGGTCCATTACGCACCTACGTCAGTTCAAATCGCACAACGAACAGTGCGAGCAAAATAAGTTGCCCACTAAAAACACGGCACTGTAGCGCCGTACCGTAAAAGCATACTAATCGAAGAGAGCGCCTTCAACGGTGGTCACAATTTATAGGCGGGTTGATCTGTAGGTACACGAGCGGGATTGTAATGACGACATGATTGTGGACAGTCGACATGGAAAATAAGTAAAAATACAGCGGTGATAAATGAACGAGCGGCCGAGGCACGCGAGCATCGTTACGAGCGTGCGTCTGATGATCTTCGTCTCTTCGGTGAAAAGGTCAGGACTTACGACGATACCTTTATCCACGCACAACAACAATTCGTACAACAATTGTTGGTTTCTTTTTTCGTTCGTAAATAACGGGATTTAAATGCACGGATTCCAGACGCGAAACGATTTACGCTCGATGTGAAATACTGTTTGTTTATACCAGTAATACATAACGATTTTTACTGATTTCTTAATCAAATAAATTTGATACAAGTGTAAGAATATCGATTAATATTAACATTTTTTCACAAACGCATTTTAACATAGCTATTCTTATGTATGATGTTCTTATGTTCTGTCGCTCAGAGGTAGCATACGGGTGGCACATTTGTTAACTGACAAACAGATGAGAGCCTCTCCGGCGCGATAACAGGGATGAACTATCTGAGAAATGTCGATGGTTATTTACGGCGAAGTCAGTTGACTATGTCGCACTGCCTTAAACAAAGGGCTAGACAAATGAACCAGATAAAACGTTACGATAGTTCGTGTTTCAAATAGATATAACATAATAGACTTCCGCCCGCTACGTTGTCGCTGCACATGAGTTTTTAAAATAAAAATCCACTTTCATTGACCTCCCATTTGTATGACGGCGCACCCTGGAGAGAGATCAGGCTGCATCTATAGTTCTGTTATTTGATTCATGTTCAAATATAGCCTATGTCTTTTTCCAGATTTAAGCGATCCACATACCAAATTTTTTATCAATTAAATGTTTAGGGTAATATGTCTATATACATACAACTATGATGAGTACTATTTAGTAGAGAAATTGAGTAAGCAATAAGTCATGTTTAGCTTTAAAGAAAATGTACAATTGTTAATAAACTATCGACTAACTGTTTGAAATCGAAGAAAATTAACCAACATTATGTCCACGAGTATTTAAAATATCAAGATGCAATTTCGGATCCAGTGTCAGCGTAAATTGCACCTGTACGTAATCCATAAATTCTGATTTAACGTAGTCGAAGTTCAGGAGTTAATAAAATATTTGTTTTTGTTTTCTCAGGGACATATGTTACATGAGAGGCGACATGCACCGAGGCAGCGACAAATGCCTTTCAAATTCCAAAAGCCATCGGATGACGCGTAGGCGGGGACGCCGGGCCGACGGTGAACACTAACACTAGATGCGACCGGGTTCAATTGAATCCGAAGAGTACCACGAGGCAGCGAACGATCGCAGGCCTCGGGCGCGCCGCCGCGCCGCCGGCGCCCACGCAGTCGTCAAGATTTATAACATTACCCATATTCGGCCTACGAATGGCGCTCATTCGACGCTTCAAATTAAAATCCACCGCAATTGCAAAAAAAATCAACACAAGCGGTTGTTGCTTTGATCGATGGCTTCGTTGTTTCTGATTTACGCTGTACTTATAGTGTAAGGTCGCATCTCCCCGAGGCACTTGTCTTCGAATCGTTCATCAACATTAATCAACTACGTTAAAGAGCCACTAAAGTATTAAATCATTCTTACCTATACAATGAACTTTTTTTTATTCTTTACTGTTCTAGACTAAAACTTATATCAATTCCACCTGATGGTGCACTTTCAATAAAGGTTTAAGCTGTATCTCAAGATCAACTTAATCAATCGTGTTTCAACCTAGCACATACAGTTTTTGCGTGATTAAGTAACAAACATCAATCATCCAACCTCACAAATTATCGCATTTATAATCTTTGTTAATATTTCTAAATATTAAGTAAGTTACGAAGACCTTTGTAGAGACACTTCTAGTTGGATGAACTAAAGACCCCTGCGTCTCGAGAAACATACACATGAGATAGCGGTTAATCGCACGTAAACTTCTTAAAGGTGGACTTACGTTCTCACTTTGGATTCTGGGGGTATTATCCGACCCGGCATTAAAATTTTCTTATATTTTACGCCCGCCGAAAGAAGATCCTACAACAAATTTAACATATATAAGACTACGATTTTGAAATATCGAAACAAAAATTTTCATAGGTTTTGAATAAAATACATTTTGCTATGGCAAGACAGTGACGCAATGATTACTTATTTCAGTGTTAAAAAAATTAAACAGTCCTCTTTCCTCGTGTACAAAAGAAAGTTCCTAATTAAATGTACGAGTATTTTAATAGAACAACAATCAGTGTAACGCGATTTGACAGCTACGATCAGCGCTGACATGCTGTACGCATTGATGAAGTCCGACGACATGCGACACGTGCCCAGGCGCCGACCGCCGGTTGTTCAGACCAATCAACACCCTAATAACAGTCCAATAAGAAAGAGCAATCAAGAATAATTACAAAAAGAATATTCTCTTATGTACCCAGTCGCTGTGGACATAAATCAAATAAAAAAATATCGATGACAACATAATGAATGCTAATGAAAATTGACGAATAACGACTTATATGCTAAAGACGATTTTCGTAATTTGGCATAGTTAGATAAATATATAATAATCTTTTAATTTTTTTTCTAGTTAAATTTATAAAGGAAAGATTGCTAAAAATATTCTTTCGAAAAACTAAGCATTGCGTCTACATCGAGAACTTAAAATGTACAATGATTTAAGTGATAAGTTACGAGCGTGAATGTTAAGAAAATGAAAACTCTAATCTCCATAAAATATTTGTAATAAATAGAAAAAAAAGTACGGAAACTTTCTTAGGAGCTTTAGAAAAATATTACAACTTACGTTGCCGGTTGCTGACGATTTGCGAGTAAGTAGAAGAAATGCCCTCGGACAAGCAAAACAAATTTAACGTATACAAAAATCCGTCGCTTTACGTTTCTAAGTCGCACCAGCGTATTAAGCAGACTCGGCTGAACCATGAAAACGTGGTTTTACGATCGGATTATGCTAGAAGATGAATGCAAGGCAATCAGACGTAACTACGAACAAAGCATCGTCGTGGAAAATGTGACTTTCAATCGTAAAACTGAACATAATTTTATTGCTTCCCGGTATTCTAACCGATACCGGGTAAAGCGGAGTCCTGTACGAGCGCAGGCACTATCACAACAGCTGAGAGTCGGAATTTTGACTGCAGCGTGATGTCTCCGTACGCGAATATCGTTTGTCGCTGCCTTTCATTATTAGTAACAAGCTCAGCGGAATGTTTATTGAACAGAATCGGTTTTGAGTACAGCCGAGTGCGAATGAGTGCGAAGCAACAAAGATTTCCAAGTAAATTACTTTGTCTTACATATCAAACGAGTAGTTAACATACCAATAAAGGCATCGACGGAATAAAGAAAGGGCAGTTTTCACCAGACTAATGAACATAAAATATTTTATTAAACACCTCACGCATTATCACCTAAGATTTCTAGTAGGAATATGCAACAAACAGTACAAGTCTACGCATTGTAGCATTTTGTAACTTGTAATAACAAATTTAACGGAACAATATACTAAAAATACAAATATATATACACAATACATACACATGAATCATAGTAGCGACTCGTGTTGGTTAGGTCTATTACTGCGCCTAAGTTAGGTATTTCTTCTAAAAGTGACTGAACGGTCCACCTGAAAAAAAATTTAAACGTTATTATAACTTAACAATTGTAGCAAATTATTACTAAGTCTTATATGTAAGTGTTAAGTGAATCTATTCTTTTTCATAAATCTTCATCAACATTAAAGGCAAAAATATTATCGAATAACTATTAACTTATACGTACCTAGATGAAGGGTGCACTGCAATGGTCTGTAACAAAACAATATTGTTAAATTAACTTAAAACGACGGATTACATTCGCAATCTGTACAAAACGTACGAGAACTAACCTAAAGAATTGCTAATAATATTATGGATAGGAATAGCAGTTATTACTTCTTAGTGCAGTGGCGGTTAACAGATAAAAACCAAAATAAAAGTTGAAGATGATTATCCTTATATCATTATAAGTATGATCGGATTTGGATGAAACTTGGCACACACACAGACCATGTCCTGAATTAACATGTAGTATACTTTTTATCGTGCTATTTCGATTCCCCGAGATAATGGATTAACTTTAATGTTGTTACACTTTAGTCCTCAATTTATTAGTGAACTGAACTGCCAAAAAATAATATAATAATAATATAATAAAACTTTGGTTTTTTTCTCTAAATCCACGCGGACGAAGTCGCGGGTATCATCTTGTTGTTTGTTTAGTAAACGAGCATAACTTATTTTACGAGGTAAAATTTAGGAATACTGAAACTTGTGTCGTCATTAGTGCCTGCCTCCGTGGTCTCGGACAATGCGCCTTTGAAAACGCCGCCCGTAGGCGACAGTGCACTGATAAGGGAGCTGATCAATCATCCACTGGCCCTACCTCACGGAGGCCGACGACCTTTGCTCGATCGACGAGCCACCTGACCAAATCAAGTTTTAGAGGAGACAACCCAAATACTTGTGTATAAAATTAGTCGCCTGATAACGCCCAACAATTTAAACTAAATTACGACCCGACCGAACACCGCGCTTCTCAAAAATCACTTAGTTTGTTCAAGCGCATTAGAATTTAAAATAACCACAATTCCCCAAAAAGGCTGAACATAAATCTTAAAAACTCATCGTGTCCGCACCGCAGGCTAATATTCCCGTTGAAATTTTTCAATTTCGCCCAAAATTACATCAAATAAAATGTCCAGCGTCCTAATAATACGTTGCTAGAATCGATGACCATAATTTACTGACGGTGTTGACACGATGGAAAATGATTACCTGTATGGAAAAATTATTAAGCGACACGAGTTGAGTTTTAAGGGGGTTAATTTTCAATTTCTATTCGCCGGTGGTCGTTATAAACTAAAAGGGATTCAATGTAAATACATTAACTTACATGCAGAATGGTGTATACATTTTGGATATTCCAATGCAACTGCATAATCTGTGGGCTTGATATTTTTTTTGTGAAAGACTAATATTAAACGTGGACAAGTAAAAGTTACAATATTAACTGTATTTAGCATCTTTTGGTCGTGGTACGGAGCAATATCGAAGTATTTTAACAAGTAAATTCCCATAAAGACATTAAATACTTAATAAATCCACAAGTTTTTATTTTTAATACCTGCAATTTAGGAAAATGTGGCTAATATGACAGAAAATCATCCAGGTGGAAAACAGATTCGACAGCTTCGCCATATTAAGAACTAAATTAGGAAAATCAATTTTAGACATTACATAAATGAGCATATAACTGTTTGTTTAAAATGATTCATTATGCACATGTACAGTTAATTTTATTATAATACTTGAGAATTTTGAGCGAATTAATTTTGCATAAACTATGATTATACAAGGAACGCCTTTATAAATAATATAAAAAAATTATGAAAGATAAGTGATCTTTGCGCTTCGATTTGCGAAACTAAGCGGAACCAATGAGAGACCGTGAATTTCTGGATCGCATTTTATAAGTGGGAATCTTAATTCGCGTAAAGCAATTAAAATCTTATTACTTTACGCGAGCAGTTCTTGGTTGGTTTTTCGTAAACGGTTCCAAGGATTTCGATGATATTTTGTATGGAAATAATGTTTTACTTTATAAGGTTTATCTAGATATGTAGTTGTCATTCCTGAGAAAAAAACATACTCGTATATCGTTTAAGTTTTCATTAATAAAAAATTAAAACATAAGAAACTACTTATGTACCTACTTATTTAAAGATTTATAGAGTTGCAATAAGTTACAAAATATACACCAAAATATAAGCATGCTTCAAAATTAAATGCGATGTAAATTCGACAACCATATATGATATGATTTGAATCAATTAGAAATAGAGGATGCATCTAAACAACTTTAGATACTCTAGCACCATTATCGATCTTTGAAGTAGATTTACATTTATTAAATACTTCGCAAGTACAGCAATAAAATCCAGCAGATGATGCGATCATAAATTGATTCTATTACAATATTAATGATAATCGTAACTCCCAATCACCGAGTTCAATCCGCAGGCCTTATACGAAGCAATAATATTGAATCCATTTTCGGATAACGTCAACGTAACTAATAAAGCAGTATTTATCTCAGCAACCGTTTAACTCATCCATTTTGGATAAATTGAAAGCTTTATATCACAAATCTCGAATTATCTCTGATCTTGATTTAAATATCACCATTTTGAGACTTCGATTCAGAAAAAATAATAAAAATCGCTAAAGTAAAAGCACAGACCTTAATTCCATTATACTAATAATAAATTATTTATCACCAGTATGTCGATGCAAACTTCTGGAATCTAAAGGCAAACATTCTGTTGAATGCATTTCCTCGTAATTCAGTTACTCCCAGTTACACATGACATTACTACCCATCATTAACTACATTCTTATTTTTATTGTGACCAGACGAGTCAAGTGTTGACAATCACGTATTCGTCCAGATTGGAACAGAAATATCCGTAAAATATGGATGCGTCGAAAACGTTAATAAAATAATCAACAACGCACTTTAATAAATTGCTGATTACTCGCTGGCTAAAATATACGACACAGCGGAGCATTACTTACGTATATCGGACAGTACTATAAAAGTACGTTTGTCATTTTTACGACATACCACTTGTACGTTTGCAAGTCTTAAGAACGGATAACCTACCTGCAGAGATAATTATAACTGTTAAAAGAAATTATCATCATCAACCCTATATTATCCCACTATTGGACTCAGATTTCCTTTCACAAATGTGAGGGTTCAGGCCATACTTCACCACGCTGGCCCATTGCGGATTGGCGGACTTTTCATGCCTTTGAGAACATTATGGAACTCTCAGGCGTGCAGATTACCTCACGATATTTTCCTTCGCCGTTAAAGCGAGTTATAATTATTTCTATTAATAATTTCCAAATATCAGACATGCCTGCCGAGATTCGCAACCACTATCAGGCTATCAGTCGCTTTAATGTTATAATTTATAATCATCGATAATTAACAAAACTACACAACCATCTTCTTTGTCCTTTGATAACCCACTACCAAAACAAAGTTGTTTAATTAAAACATAATAAATGGCACTTTAGCGTAGCGTAGCACCACGTGATAAACGGTTAACGTGATAATCTCGAAAATCTAAAGAAAATGGAACTATTAAGAACATAAAGCAGAATTGAAATATTTTGAGTGAGTCAGCGTTACGTTATACGCACCGAGTATTAAATTTCAATAGGACGTTGTTTCTGAGAACAAATCTATTCGAAGCAAATAGGTGAAATAGGATTTACGACGCTACACGAAAGGACTTGTACCAGCTTATATTTGTTCTAACAGAACCAAACCAGCTACTTTCACCGAATCTTTGGTGACCATGGACGAAGTTTTTCATTTAAAATCTTTCAATCATTTTGATTATGTAATAAATTATAAGACAAATCTAATTTATTCGCTGTTATCTCTATCCAGGCCCTTAAAGACTTCTTAATGGAATCGTAGATCAAACACTGTTCTACTGGTGGTATACGTCTTCTGTTGAAGGCTAGCCTGCGGCGACACCTCGTATATTTGTCGTAAAACAGCAGTTGATACACTCCATGTATTTCAGTTTGAAGGGTGTGGTGAGACAGACTGCACTGGACAAGTGACGTTCCAACTTAGTTCTCGGGTTCTCAACCTTAGATAGAACTTCGGTTTTATTTAAGCTTCGATGTAAGGTAACAACATCTCCAAATAGCAGAGTTACAACATGATGACTACGACCACTCTGGCAAGAGTATCACGACAAAGAAGAAAAAGAAGAAGTAAGGTAAAGTTTGGTGGTAAGGACTAGTGACCATTTAACATCAAGTGGCCTATATTCTCATTTTACCCCATATACATATATTTTTAGTAAAAAATAAGAAGTACGTAACAGTGCGTTTAACACAATAGTTACAAGAGATATTTAGTAGGCTCCCAAATTACCATGGCAGTTTCTTTATTCATAAATTTCGATCACATTAAATCAGACGCATTGGATGCCGCACTGCGTTGTCGTGGTTTTATTTTTCGACAATCATCTGATCCGTTACATCGTTTATTCCAATGGTAATGATGGCATAATTGACAGAGGGCAAACTATTGTTCCCATTGTGTTCTATTTATATTAGGATTTTGTCGCCTTGTAATGGTATAACTTTTTGTATTGTTTCAGGGATCGTTACTCACTTGTACACTTTTGACACCGGTGCAACTGATGCAGTAGATTATGAAAAGGTGGGGCAGTGATATTTGAATAGTATGACCTAAAGTACCTACTCTTAATACGTCATGTTTTACAAGCTGCCTGTTAACAATACTTTGTGAATTGATTATATTTATAAATACAGAAACAAATATCTAATTCGTGGTTCCAAAACCAAAGCATAGAAACGTAACTCAACATAGACAACGTACATTTAAATTGACAATGTATTTTATTGTAAGTTAACCCTTTGTTAATGGAAGCATGAGTATGGAAACGTAGCCTATGTATTTGTAATTGGAACAAAGTAATTTTTATGAATATTGCTATACAATAGCTATGGGCTTCGAAGTTCATGTAATCCCCCAGTCCCGACGACGAGTCATTGAGAATAAGACATAAAACTTAACACATTGTAATTGTGTAACGACTCACGTAATCCTTGGTGTCATAATCTATACTAATATATAAAGCTGAAGAGTTTGTTTGTTTGTTTGTTTGTTTGTTTGTTTGTTTGTTTGAACGCGCTAATCTCAGGAACTACTGGTTCGAATTGAAAAAATCTTTTTGTGT
>DWKW01002924.1:0-10499 GCA_018250115.1 Doberes anticus
GTCGTATGTGGATGCGTTGCTACTCATGAGGACTAAGTTGGAATGCCTCTTGTCCGGTGTCCTCTGCCTAACCACACTCTTCAAACCGAAACACAGCAGTTCTCAAACTGCTGCTTTAGGACAGAAATAGGTGTAGCGGTGGTGCCGCCGCAGACGAGTCTTTGACATAAGACTCTACCACCATCAGACTTATAACTATAACTTTGTTCATAATGCTATTCGTGTTGTATTTCTAACCTAACCGAAAGACTTTTTTTTAAATCGTAAAGAAAACAACAATTATTTTACATAAAATATATTTTCAAAAAACAATATGTAGGTTATAGTAAATACCATATCAAGTCTGGTAGCACTCATTTTAGATTTATTTTTACTGTATTGTTTAATTGGTACTAATTTCAAGCAAAGGTCAAGATATCTATTTGCATTCATTATGATGTCATTAAATCATGTGATAATTCACACCCTGTCACTTTTATTTGATACCGGAGAAAACGTAGCCTCGTAATATGAAATGTCAACTTATACTTTGTGCTTCTGAATAATAAAATTCGTCTGTTGTCAAATTTCTTATCATTTCTATTAGACATTTACTAACAATATTAAATGTTACATATCAACTGCTTATCATCATGTAATGTTTTCAACCGCTATTAATGCTGTTCGGAACTCAGTGCAGGACATATTATGTAACTCCCAAATTTTCTCCCAAACTTTCTATTTAACTTTATTATCAACTGGATCTACAAATATTATGTTCTGCTTATTAAGAAACTTACCTGGCTGTCGCAGAATGACGGTTAAATTTTCCGGGTATGTATGTAGATTTGTGACCGCCTGCAGCAGACTACCCTCCCTTAACGGATTTGAAGTATGAGGTGACGTTTGGTTTGTCTTCATCCCAGAAGTGACACATTGTTCATCATGCCGGTCTGTCGCTCCGAGGGTCCTGGATTCGATTTCCAGCGGGACAGAAGTTTTAATGCTGAATTTCGATTTCCGTACCCGATCTGGGTGTTTGTGTGCTTGTTTCTGCTTGTACTGGCACCAAAGACACGGAGTATTTTTATGCCTGTAGCATCTTCTATCTGTAGCACCTAGCATCTTCACATACGCTTGTTACTGATCTATATGTTTCACTGAGCCTTAAGCCTGCACTTATACTTGGGGTACGAGTATTTTAATATGGAACAATACAGATTGGAAATTTCCTAAGATAAATTTCATCACATCGAACGCAAACTTATATTGACTTATCGTCTACAAGACAGCAGTGTTTACTTTGATGTCATGTCTTATTTACGACCATCGTTTATTGTCCGCATACCGAATTACACTGTTGCAACATCCAATCTACACTTATCCCACGATACGACCGAGCCAGCGAATCTTTTGGCGATCTTTAAGTTCTGAAGCCCTCCATTAACAAGTGAAACGCATTAAAACAACCATAAATGCCACGTTAATCATAATAAGTGAGTGGATACGGGAGCCAGAAATGAGCAGTTTAGAAGGCAATTTTACGGCTAATGAAAACCTAATAGATTGTGGAAGACACGAACAGGACGCTTAATTGAATATTTTTCGAACTTTACCACCATCACCATTTCTAAGAAAAATTCTGTAATTTTTTCCTTGATTATTGAATAAATTGAATAACAATAATAATACAGTTCTTGTCATTGATCTATGCCGCCCAAAACCAGGAGCATTTACTCGCAATAAAATAAAAGGTCAGACTACCGGCGAATGTTTCCGAAGTAACCTTTACTTATCATTGCTTTAGTGGTACAAATCAATCGCAACTCATTCGCATTATCATAATCCTTTCATTACTCTTAAAAGCTGCACTTTTGAATGCATTAAAATAATGGAAGCTACAATTATTTTTCTTTCGTTTTGTTAACGATATTGCTAAATTAAATAGGTACACTTTTTCGTTAAAAATAGCAGACGAGCGTGCAGGCTATTTAACGTTAACATAAACTTCTAACCTCAAATAGGATCGAAGTGTGACAGTGGTTCGGCATCCCGAACCCGCTCCGGTGGGTCGAGGTTCAAATCCCGGCACGTACCTTTCTCGAAATATTTATCTGTTCAAAATTTTTGAAATATGTGCCCATTATGAATTAATTATCACTCGCTTTAATGGTGAAGGAATACATCGTTTGCAAACCTGTAACCCCTGAGAGTTTTCAATTGCATCTCAATCAATCTCTCTCTCAATTGCAATTGGCTAGCGTTGTGGACTATGGCCTAAACTCTCATCTATAAGAGGAAACCCGTGCCCAGCTGTGGGACGATAATGTGTTGATAATGATGATGATATACATATCTATCTTTTTTTATTTTATTTTTGTAACTTTTTAGGTGTCTGAACGCAAAACATTTATTTTAAAGATTCGTCGCTTGTTTGTTTGCCAATCAAGAAAATGACTGCTTTATACATGAACTTAATTTAAATGCATATGCACAATTACTGTAATGAGTTTGTACAAAAACGGTACAGTACAATCAATACACCTTGACCTCTCCATAGTATGCACCGTCATATGATCGGGAGGTCAATTTACATGTTCTTCCCCCCCTCACATGTGGGGTGACAATGTTCCGACCAACTGCAGCTAATAATGAAAGAAAGAAAGATACCTTCAGTACTCCAAATTTCCTCGCAACGTTTTCCTACACCAAGAAGCCTGTGATAATTTGTTTTATAAATTTGAACCTAGGATTCGATCCCGAACTCAGCGTTACACAAGGCCGATATCAAAGCACTAGCCTATCACTTGTTCCGAAGAAACCTCTTGCATAATCGCAGCTTAGACCACTTTAAATGCTATATTATCAATTAGAGAGATAAATTATTTTTAATGCGATTACTTAACTAAATCATGAATAAAATGCGCCACACGTTGCCATTAATATCTGCTTGGCGGCGACAACATTTAAAGCGACATTTCGTAACGTTACCACAATTATATAAATTAATTGCATTACCAGACATTATTCTCAGTTTATAGATCAGGAAACTGTCGCTATGAGTTACCGGATTTTTTACCTTTCAGGAATAACCCGCTAACTTACCTATATTAAAAATAATATCGAGCTCTTCCTTGAAGCATCAACTGTTTACTGGGTGTACTTTTTGTATTATAAAACTTCTTATGTCGGAGGCTCGCCTGCGTTGTACCACCGGTGCACTTTTATCTGCCGTAAAGCAGCAGTGTCAGCACTAATGTCTACAATGGTGTGGTGAACTTCTTTGGTAATCTAGTGCTATTATATCTAATATAATATAATCTATAACTCACCCAGCCCCCAACGTTGTCGCATACCATTGAAGAACCGTAACCATTTTAATTGTGAGTTGATAGCCTAGTGGTTAAGCATTTCGACCCCACTACGGTGGGTCGAGGTTCGATGTTACAATGTTCAATGTTTCTCGACATATTATCTGCTATAAATTTTCGAAATTATGTTCGTATTATCACCCGCTTTAACGAGGAAAGGAAACATCGAGAAGAAACCTGCACGCTTGAAAGTTCTCCATAAAGTTCTTGAGGGCATGTGAAGTTCGCCTATCCGCACTTGGCCAGCGTGGTGGGCTACTACCTAAACTTTCTCATCTCTGAGATAAGACTCGAGCCCAGCAGTCAAACAAAAATGCATTGATGATAAATCCATTTTATCTGACCTCCCGCTTATGACTGCGCATACTACATCTCGTATAAGCTGTATATCGGGTTTACTGAACCGATCTTGATTAAACTTATCGCAACATTGAGTTCATTCGGTTCATTTTTGCATAATTGTAGCACAACACATCAACAAATGGACAGTCAAAAGAATTAATATAAGACAGAAGTTTCATAAATATCTGCATTGTGCCCTTTACAATTTTATAAATTTAGGTACACATAGATAGAAATATACTTTTTTTCTTATTGACAAGCGCTTCACCTTTATCCCTTAGCTTTTAGCCCTTTGTCGTGTACGCTTAGACAAGCGTGCTTTTTTATAGACTATACACGACAGATAGACAGAAGTCTTGCCTATTTACTCTAGCTTTGAAAAGATCGCGTTTTTTAACGCAGACGCAGGCAATGCATTCAAATCACTAGCGGTGCGAGAAGGATGATAGAAGATAAGTGTTTTATTTTATTTTATCTGTAACATAGACATTATATCGTCTTTTTTTATTCCAGGTAATTGGAGTTTCTTCGTTAATTCAACTGGTGGTAAACTTGCACGTGAAAAGCAGTGGGACAGTAGTGGGTTCAAGTTGTGGTTCAAGGGTCGAGGTTCAAATTCCTTCACGCACGCATATTTCTAATTTATGTGTACATTAGATTTGTAACTATTATTATCACTCGGTTTAACGGTGAAGGAAAACATCATGAGAAAACCTGTAGTATAACAGTTTGGCTAGCATATCTCAACTCTGAGAGGGCACCCGTGCCCGGAAGTTACAAGAATAGGTTGATGATGATCAGCGCCATAGCTAGGAGCTGACCGCGTGGGCGGCAGCCAGTGGCGCAAACCTCAGGGACATGGACTCGCAGGCCCACAGAGACACTGGCACATTACGAATCAACAATTGCCCGGTACCCTCATGACCTAAGCTCCAAGACTGGCGATAGTTACCTCCGCCAAGATTGAAAATTCCATAATATTCGTGGAAGCGAAGCATCACTGACTTTCCGCAAAATTGCATTATACTAAAGTTAATTGAAGACAATTCAATGCTATGTTAGTTCCGGTTAAAATTCATTTGTAGGTACACAATGAAAGTTTTTTGTTGTTAATAGTTAATGCTACTGCAAACTGTTTTAATTATCGATGAGTTGTAAATTTACTATCTATAGTACAGATCTATTTGTTCGTGTTCTGTCAACATGCCATAAAAATAATTTAAAATTGTAATTATGCAATATGTTATTTGTTATTAGATTAAATATTAGTTAGTCATTTTAACATTCGCTTCCTTGTGTATATATAGCGTATTTGATCGTATGTTTATTGAAGGGACAGTTTTTTTTATTGTATTAAAGAGTCGGCCAAAAACTGTGTAATTAAGTAAGGCACATTTTTTAATTAAAATTTTATTTAAGTGCACTATAGGCTCGTCCAAGTTTTGTCATTAATCGTCAACCATTAATTATAACGAAATTAGGAACAATAATATCGACATTAAAAGATTAGTCCATGAAAAGGTTAGAAAATTCTTGAGAAATTAATACAGAATCAGTTTATTAATGACTTCCTCTACTTAACGCGTATTAAGAAAGTATCGTCTGAATAAACAAAAATCATGCGTAAATTGCCGTTAATTTTAATGTTATAAATTATTCAGAGCTTAAGTAGGTACGATACCAACATGAAGTTATAAATGTTGGTACATCCTGTCTTCATAAAATTTGTATCACAAATGGTAAGAATTATTTTTCGTATATATCGTAAATAGTATTTAATACTCTTATCAAATCTAAGTAAGAAGCGTAGTGGATGGAATTTTGTCTTTCTGCATTCCGCCATCAGTCCGCCAATCCGCACTTGGCCAGCGTGGTGGACCATGGCCTAAACACTCTGAGAGGATACCCGTGCCCAGCAGTGGGACAATAATATAACGGGTTCATAATGAGGTAGCACGGTGATGAAGCTCCGATTTAAAGATTGCCTCAGATCTGTGAGAAACTTCGAGTGACAATTCGATGTTAAAATAAAAGAAACACATTGTCACACCCGAAGTGCAGATCGAAATATTGTGGAGCCAATCTACACCTTCTAAAGATCTATAATTATTTTTCTGCAGCTCGTGAATGCAAAAAAACAAAAGCGTATTCTTAAGTGAGTGGCATGCCAAACCTCTCTCAGTGTCATGTTAATCTCACGAATAAAAGGTTGTTTGACGTTTGGTGTTTTAATATTTTTTGCGGAAATGTGACGACGAAACACAATTTTTGCGAGGTCCTTTAAAATAACATCTCGTCAAGATCCTCAAAGCTGAAGATTTCTTGCTATTTATGCATAATCCAGTGGAACATATTTAGAGGTATTCAAAAAGTTTGTTCTCCTAAACAGAGCCAAGCCGTACTTTTCTAAAGACCAGCATCTCGTCTTACTTAAAGCATAAGTGAGGCCCCACGTCGAATACTGCTCCCATCTCTGAGCACGGGGCTCCACAGTACCAGCATAGTCTATTTGACCACTAAAAGCGCGCAGTTCTAATAGTTAAGGATCCAAGATTGACCGGAAAGTGAGAATTCCTCAGCTTGCGAAGAGACGTTCGCTCTATCTGCGTATTTAACTTTACTACAGCGAGTGCTCCGAGTAGCTGTATATATGTATGCCCACTTCTTCCTTCTTTTATAGCACCACCAGCTGGAGATTGATATGCCACCTACTTTATTTGGACTCGAGACCGTTCTAAACGGTATTTTTAGCCACGTATATGAAAGCTATAGATCGAACATACTCTTAAAACACTACTGGAAAAAATGCACAACAGAAGACGTAGAAGCCTTCAAAGTGGATAACGCATGCCAGCTCCACTGGTGTTGCTTGGTACATAGGCGACGGTGACCACTTACCATATGGTGGACATACTCGTATTTCTATTTGTTGTACTTTTCACAAACTTGCAGCGATTACGTCTGGAGCGAAGCGGATGGTGGAAGAGTCTTATGTCGAAGTCTCGCGTACAGCGCCACCACTACTGCACCTATTTGTACCGTAATGCAGCAGTGTCAGCATTACTGTGATTCGGTTTGAACGGTGTAATTAGGCAGAAGACACTGGACCAGAGGCATTCCAACTCAGTCCTCGGCAGTAGCAATGCATCCACATACGACCTCAGTTAAAACTTCGGTCCCAGTCAAGGTTGAATGTGTATGTCCAGGGGCTGCAGCGCCCACTTAACATCAGGTGGCCTGCATACTCGTTTACTACACCGTTGAAATAATAAAATAAAATTGACGGACTTACCGTTTTCCCTGTCCACATTACAGGTCTCATAATGTTGTTTCTGGGTTTTTCTGACATCACAACTTGTTTAATACCGTGAATTATACTATAATATTTCGTTGTTTTATTTATTACTTTTATCACACCTCTAAAGCAAAATGTATCTAAACAATTTTATATTACTCGATTGTGTAGGAAAACATTTGTAAGTATTAAACAATGTCGATAAGTTATCCTGATATATTATATGTTTTATTATGTTATATATCAAATACGTTGTTGTTTATATTAAATATGTTAAATCCGATAGTATCCGATCTTAAATATGCTTATCCCCTCTGAATCGCTGATAGCAATTATTACTTGCTTTAACGACGAAGGATCTCAAATACGCTCATAATTTCGAAAAATTAGAGGTGCTTCCCGGGACTCGAACCCCGACTCACCGAAGCGGGAAGGTGAAATTCCTAACAACTAGGCTATCACTCATTTGACCATTTAACAACGAAAATAGGTGGTGCCACTTTTCCATGCAGATATACTTAATAATATGTATATCATAGACAATAAAGAGATCCTTTAAGATAGCTTTAGTTTTTTTTTTCAAAGCTTAAATTTTTAAAATAACATTTGCATACCCGAAAAGGGAATGGCGATCTAATGTTATATTTTTTTCTTATATCCAAAGCGCCATTAGATGCAGAACATCTAAAAAAGAACAGAGAGTTAGAGGAAATATATTAAAGCTCGTCCCAATTAATAAAATAACGATCAAAAACTTTCTTCGAATTTCCAAAACTTTGTTCTTAAGATTCATAAATTGTTTTGTTATTATATTACGCCCCCGCAGCCAAGCCCACCCGAATCTCAAAATTCTTGCGAGCAATAAACTGAGCGAAATGCATAAGCCTCGTCCATTCCTCAACCATTCCATCGGAGCGCTTATTAACATATTCCGACTGTCCTTTTGATAAAGACTCGTGCGAGAAAATTGGGTATATACAGGCTGATATTATTCTTATATACCTGATCTCTTAAATTTAGATGTCACGAAATTGTAGCGGAGGAAGTTACGTACACATCACATTCGCTTGTGGTGGAACTGTAT
Organism: Doberes anticus; assembly: GCA_018250115.1. Lineage (NCBI taxonomy): Eukaryota > Metazoa > Arthropoda > Insecta > Lepidoptera > Hesperiidae > Doberes > Doberes anticus. Next base: position 8,072 of record DWKW01002924.1, read on the forward strand.
AGGAAGAAGATTTTATTTTTATTTTTTATTCTTACTCAAAGAGATATACCTGCCACTTGATGGTAAATGGTCACCGTAGCTTATCGATATTTGTAACATGAGAGGAGTCGCATATGCGTTGTAGGGCTGGATATATAGCCAATTTAAAATAAGACACATTCGTAAAATGGTTGCTAAAATAATCCTCAGAATTCCTATGACGAAGTAGGACCGCTTAATTCTGAATAAACTACCATTGACATCAGTCTGTAGATATCTACCCACGCACTTATAATTTGACGAGAATCGCTGCCATGTTTGGACGTTGTAACACGGTAGCCGGCGATCGCCGAATATTTAACATAATCTCATAATGTAGATATCCTGCATTATTAAAAGTGTCCTATTGATGTATTATTTAGCCCTAAAAAACTATTGTGTATGTTTATATTAAATTATTAGGTACAAACGCTATCACTTCTTTAAATTAATTAACTTCTTTCATTCATTACAAGTTCATTTACTATATGTATTTTGAAAGAACGATCATTTTAAAATATTGACATTGAAGTATGATTACTAATAATATGAACAACCACAATACCAGCCGCGGCGTAGTCGCCAAATATACCCGAAGAAAGAAAGAAAGAAACAGTGTTTCTACTCTACCGATCTTGCACAAATTTTAGGCAGTATTTCATTCACACCATATGTATTTAAACTGTGTAAAGTCCCATTCATACATACAAACGAATGGCGTTCATACACACCAACATACGAAAAGAACAGCGGTTACAATTTAAAAAATTGTCGGAAACTTCTATATATTTGGTATCAGATTTTAAATGTACGGAATTGACCCCGTTACAATTTTGTATCAGTAAAAAATAAGAACTTCGACAAAAGCTGACTTGCGTTTGACAAGCGCTGGTCAATGTTTTTGATACAAAAGGTAAAAATATTTGTTTAGATTTTTTTCCACAATAAACGTTATTCATATTATTAAATTGAGCCAATATAATTGAAAGTTGTTTAAATCAAATTCAGCTATTGAGCGTGGTCACTGCAGCTCATGGACATCCAAATCAAACCGCAACATGTTGCTACTCATGAGGACGAAGTTGGAATGCCTCCTGTAGTACTCACACTGCAGCTTTACGGCAGAAATACGAGTAGGTCCAGCGGTGAAGCAGCCACAGGCGAGCCTTCGACATAAGATTTTTTTATTTTATTATTATAATAACAGAATAGCAAACGAGGATGCAGGCCACCTGATGTTTAGTGGTCTATGCAGCCCATGGACATCCACACCTGAGGTTGTGTGTGGATGCGTTGCTACTCCTAAGGACTACATTGCAATGCCTCCCGTCCAGTGTCGTCTGCCCAACTACACCCTTCAAGCCGAAACACAGCAGTTCTCACACTGCCGCTTTACAGCAGAAATAGGAGTAGCGCATAAAACTCTACCACCATCAAATCTACCACATGTACATATGAAAGTTTTTAAAATAAATATATTTGATATTTAGAAAACACCAGTCATTAAATAGTGACCTGTCCCTGTGCTGTCAATAGTTAACGCTGAAATGATAAAAAAAGCAACCAGTATTTATTTTATGACACCTATCATTAAATTAAATCAAATGACTGCCTTTAATAACGCTGTATAACTGTTTGATCGGACGTGGTTCTGACGCATGTTAATTTGGTACTAAAATGCTAATTATTATAATTTTGTCTATGAGTAGTCGATGGTAAAATATTGTTTTACTATTAAAGGGCAAAGAGTAATTTTGTTAACATAAACGCAAATATCTAGAAAATTGATTTAGATAAGTACTTCTAATTCACATCCCGGCGGAATACGACATCTACTCGTATTTAAACTTTCCTCTGGCTCGAATGATTTTTAATAGCAGTAGGAGTCGCTGCAGTCCATGGAAATCCACATCCAGACTCAAATAGGTCGAAGTCCAATATGAGTGTGTATGAGGCCACCCCTGAGGACTAAGTTGGTACGGTATGCTGCCTAACTGCACCCTTCGAACCGAAAAATAACAGTGCTTGTTGTAGATAATTAATAGTATTACTACATACGTATAATCAATAGTCGAAAGTTTTTAATACGAACATAATTTTGAAAATTCGAGTACATTGCGTTTTTTTCACACTTAATATTGCCGTTCAATTCAGAACTTTAAAGTCTAACTCTCTAGAAAAGTTAGTTTAAAAATCGATTGCAAAATTTCTACCGAAGCGACAGACAGGAAAGCGAACTAATCAAAATGTAATAAAATTACCAATTAAAGACTGAAAGTCGGAGATGCGCTTACAATCGTTCTTTCTTTATAAAAATGTATTGTGAAAGTTTATATCTTGTGTTGGAAGCGTTTCAAAATCACACCGTGTTTTGACGACCCGTATAGCGCCGTGGTCAACTTGCGGTCTG
>DWKW01002925.1:0-10499 GCA_018250115.1 Doberes anticus
AATATAAGAGCAAAGGAATTTTGTGACCGACCCAGAGCAATAAAATAAATTCGTTGAAGTGGCTCGTATTTCACCTACAGCCGCAGGCGTATCGCAGTCTCCGTGTAACGTAGTGAGCTCGGGATATGAAGGAATTCAATAAGAATCACAATCATAAAATCTAAGTCGCTCGGTAGTCATAAAAATACCTAAGCGAGCATTAAGAACCGTCCCCTAATAATAGGTCCCGCCAGATGCACGGGACGGCCCCGGCCGCCTGGAAAAGTCACAGTGGGAACTCGAGCGAAGGAAATTATTTTTTTCGGTCTGCCACACACGGCCCCAGCTAACTCAGCGAAAACTGAGATCTCTCCTCTCACGGGAATTACTTACACGACGACAGTTTACTTGCGACCCAAAAATCTTTAATAGGTTACCTACCTATAAATCTTATATTGTGGCTTTTACATCGCATCTACTCCTCACTGGAGGAAAATAATTGTATTTGTAAGAATATCATATGTATTATTATCATTATGTATGTATGTTAGTTGTTCTTTAGATCATATTCTTAATAATAATAATATGCGGAACTCTATGCACCTATGTAGATTTATTGTAAAGTGTATAATTTTTGATAAAATTAGGTAATTTATGTATTAGGTACCTACATGTTTAAAAGCTGCCACCGAGGCAGAGATCATTTCATAGATGACCTGCAGAGATACATTTTTAAAACTGTATGGCCTGGTATAGAAAGCTTCTTACGTCTGCCCTAGTTGCACCCGTTCATTTTAATAGCTGCTGTCCATCAAGTAAAGTTTTTGAAGTGGCTAATGGTTGTTTATAAGTGCATTATAGTTTCTGTTTGATACAGGGCGTTTTTAATTAAAGTGATTGCTGGAACGAGCAGCGGCGAGCTTAAGTACCTATCTTCCTATCTTCACTGGTTGTTTCACAAGAGCATTTTTTAAAATTCAATATAAGATCAGTACCTTTATCAATATTTTCACACATCCATGGCAGAATGACAGTCGGTAGGTATACTTATAAGTATCTATAGCTAACTTCACCGGTGGTGTATAAAATTAATCACGTGTGTTGAACTAATATAACAGTGGACCTACCTTATTAAATAGGAAAATGGAAATTAAAAATTATTTGTTAAATCAAGGTTTACATAACAAGAAAAATAGAATCCCCTGTACTAGGTAGAAACCTGAATGACTAGGTGCCCCGCTCACATAATATTATAACCTTTAAAGAATTAATTCTAATTAAGTAAATACAGCTACAAAAATAATTCTATTCGTTGCCAAATTTTAAATTGAATGTAATTACTTATTGACCTTAGATATGCACACTAGCAAAAAACTAGCAAAAACTAGCATCGAAAAGGTTCTACATGGATAACTCGACAAACTTGGAACAACTACTAACACTCTACATAGCATAAGTTACGCCCCACATTGGTTAAAAACCTATCTTTGAGCGTGCGCTTCAAAATATCAGTTTAGTTTATTTGACTTAGTAAAGTTTTACATTACTAAAATACTCATCAATAGGCTTAATTTACAGGTTTGAAAATGTATGCCTCTGTGTATTATTTTAACACTCCCATAACAGAATTTATTGAACAGAGGCTTACCTACGAGCTTTCATTTTCCATTTCTTAGTCGAATTTGTCGCAAGTATTTTTCGCGGTTTTTCTTACAGCAAACGTCAAAACTGTGGGACTTCTGCCTTACGAGTAGAAATACTCATTGTGCCGATCAATATAGATCAAGATCAATATAGAGCTTCAAAAATATTATTATTGATTTTAATTTGCCGCAAAATTGGCTTAAGAAATAAAATAGATAAGTAAGATATAAAATATTTTATTATTACAAATTTTTTATCTTAACAAATGTGTATGTATACATATATATGTATAAAATATTATTATCATTCGCTTTATCGGTGAAGGAAAACATACGTTATGTTCTCAAAGAAATGTGAAGACCTGTAAACTTGGCCAGCGCGGTGGACTAAGCCTTGTCATCTCTGAGAGGAGACCCGTGCCCGGCAGTGGAATAATAATGGGTCAATGATGATGATAAATTTCTATTTAAATTCAACCCCTTTACCAACAACCTTAACTTCCATAAAGGTGGGGCTACAAATTTGATGTGGGAAAAAATATTTCTTATGTGCAGATAGATTTGATGGTATTAAAGTCTTATGTCGAAGGCCCGCCTGCAGCGGCACCACCGCAGCACCTATTTCTGCCGCAAAGCATCAGCGTGAGAGGTGCTGTGTTTCGGTATGAAGGGTGTGGTTAGGCAGAAGACACTGGCCAGAGGCATTCCAACATAGTCCTCAGGAGTAGCAACGCATCCACATACAACCTCAGATGTGGATGTCCATGGGCTGCAGAAACTACTTAACATCAGGTTTGATGGTGGTGGAGTCTTATGTCGACGGCTCACCTGCGGCGCCACCACCGCTACACCTATTTCTGCTGTAAAGCAGCAGTGTGAGAACTGCTGTGTTTCGGTTTGAAGGCTGTAGTTGGGCGGACGACACTGGACGGGAGGCATTCCAACGTAGTCCTCAGAGTAGCAACGCATCCACACACCACTTCAGGTGTGGATGTCCATGGGCTGCAGAGACCACTTAACATAAGGTGGCCTACATGCTCGTTTGCTATTCTGCTAATATATAAAAAGGTGGCTTGCATGCTCGTTTGCTATTCTGTAGATATATATAAAAAAAAGATCACTATAACTGGCTAATACGATCTACGACACAATAAAATTGAGAGTAAAACCCGTTTTTTAGTATTTTTCAAAATTCTGCTCCCAAAGGGGGAAAAGGACGTCGCATTTTTTGTATAGATAAAAATAAAATATAAAGCATATATAGACCAAGTACGTTTTATATCGGGAACAAATTCCTTTATTTGTTCTCATTTATTTTTTTGTCCTAAATACAGGCGGAATAAGTAGCGGACATCGACTAGTGGGTACTACAGGATATATTTTTTGAATCTAACTGAAATCGACTATTTAGAGTTTTCTAAACAGAAAACCCCTAAATAGATTCGAAGGAGAGATTTAAAGTTTCATAGATTATTAATAAAAAATACACTTTTATAAAATCGTAATATATTCTATTACTGGATATTTAGCGGATATAACCAAATTCTAAATAGTGTAAGTAACAAAACTAGTTAAATTTTTAACAAAACTAGTAACTAGTATAATTTTATTACATGAACTATATTGATTATATTAACTGTAAATTACCAATTCTTAAAAAAATAACACTGTGTCCATTTTTATAATTATAGAAGAAGTTATTTTTATGTGCTATGTCCAAGCGCTACCTTTATACGTGAAAGAATGCATATGCGCAGACATTGAATTTATGTCGGTAGACGTATGTATGTAAACATATCAAAGCATGCTATTTGTGAGACTTATCAAGATGCATAGCGCAACGCATCTGTCGATGAAATACCACGTATGTAGTTTCAACTAGTCAAATCAAACTCTTCATTTAGTAGATACCTATTATTTTTTCAGTGAAATCCCACATTTAAGGTATAGGAATTATAAATAATACATAAATGTAAAACATATCTATATTATTATTAATCTTATAAATTTTATGACAATTATGTAATAAAACAAATTATTCAGTGGACGTGGATTGGTATACAACCCTCTCGACTCTGAGACGAGTCCCTTTCCCAGAAGTGAGACAATAATGAGTTGATGATTCTTTACTTGTAACAAAGTTTTTATTAGCAGACTCAGTTACAGGCACTTCAGTAGCACGCAGTAGCATTGAAGACGACCCGAACAGAAGTAAACTTGTTGGTCTGCCTGCGGTTCTGGGAACGATTCCCGGTGGGGCATAAATTTAAGATTCGTTTTCATTAATCCAATGCAAGCTATACAATAGATAACTTCTAATAAAACACGATAAATCTGACTGCTACTAATCATACCGCATCGTATTTCTGGAGATATTTCCGGGTAACCGGGCGAATAATTACGGGTTGCAACCGAATAGCATTCATTATGCGGTGTTTAATTAGAGGCAGCCAATGCGCGCTTCGTAGTAGAATTTCGTAGCAACCGTAGGTAATGTTCGCTAACATCGATCGTAATTACATATTAATCTTAATAATTATTAAGAATGTAATAATAACATAATCTATGAAAAGTCATATAGGATTATGTCTGAACATAAAATATATTTATGAAATAAGACTGTCTTGTGAATTAAAAACATTTACTTTACGTCTGTCTGTTGAAACGTTAATAAGAAATTTAAAATTTATGATTTTTATTTTTCGAAATTTCATATAACATCATTATAAACCTATCATTATTATTACATGCTAATACGGGCGAAAGGAATTCTTCAATATTTTGAATTTGTCGCGTTCTCTATAAATACTACCATAACTATGAATACAATCAGTTTTCTACGTAGGCGTTTTTATTATTTAATAAAGTTTGTGAGCCCACAGTTGTGCAAATTGTTAATTTTAAAATAGCTCTTGTATAAGGGGATGTGTCCGGTTTAGCTGAGCCCAATAGGCGGATAATTGCGGGTTACAAATTGAAACAACGAACTCATTAGTTCATCTCATCAGTGTTCAATTAGAACACAAAGCATGTATGTGCGCAACAGAGTCGCGGCGTACTCTTGTGACGCTTTGCCTATGATAAACATAAATATCATCGTCATTGTTCCACTATTCGTCACGCGTCTTCTCTGAGATGACAGGTCCATCACGCTGGTCAAGTGTAGATTGGTGGACAACATACAAAAATGAAAACGAACCATGTCTGTACATTGAAGACGTTTTTAAAAAATCTAAAAGAAGTCGACTATTTAAGGATTTCTGACACATTTTATTTTACTTGTTACTTGTCTTTGCTTTGATTTGAATGAGCTCCGCGATTTAAATGCATATGATTAGGACTTAAAATCTGCGAGTAGTTTGAACAAGATCAATACAGTGGAACAAGCTATACTGTTTGACCTCTCTGTATTACACTCCGTCATATACGGGAGATGACAATTAAAGTGGGAATTTAGTTTTTTCACCAATCGCGGCGTCAACGACGCTGGCGGTATCAGGTATTAGTACTAAATATTAATTCTAATTAAATTTGATAATTAAATAAAACCGTTCTACTGCACGCAAAGATTGTCTTATTAGTTACATATTTTAGGGCGAAACAATCCTGAGGACAATTCATGTTTTACGGGAATTTACCGACCACACCCTTGAATCCGAAACAAAATAGTGCTAGAATTTTTGTTTAGTGATAAAATTTTACGTAATTACTAAGTTCATCTAATGCGCGTTTGTTAGTACTTTGAATTAATTTTGATAGATACGTGTATAAGCTTACGGATAAAATATGTCGTACGTAGGCTTGGATCGGTGGGTAATTCCCGAGTGTACCTTAGGGGTGTAATTGCAGTTTGTAACCGAACAACGCGCTCATTACTGCAACGTTCAATTAGAGCGCACTGATGCAGGCGGGGGCGCCGCTCTGTTACAGACATCCCGACCGTGATTACATCTATAGTATTGTAGAATTGCAACGGGGCCGTGTCTGTACATTAAAGATATTTTTTGGAAAAGTAAGTGATTATTTTGTGATCGAATATTTAGTGACACCGGAACCGCTTTTTCTTAAAACATTTTTTTTCTGTTATTTGTATGTTGATTCGGCAATTTCGCCAAAACAATAAATGGACTATAACGGTACTCGGACATTAAAAAACCATTATTCCTCATTTAGATTTCATTTGCTGATGAATAGAAGAAAATTGGAATAACTGCGATTCTGGGAGAAGAATGCGCGATGTATGAAGAATAAACTGTATTTTGTATTTTAATTGTAAATTTTAATTTGGTCATCTAAATTTATTAATTAGTTATTATTTTTGGTTATCTTGTATTTAATTTTAATAACTGTAATTTGCTAAACCGTACTAATTGAATAAATAAATAATATAGTGAGATTTAAATACTGCCATAAGTTTGAACAAGATCGGTGCAGTACACCCCTCTGTAGTATGTGTAGTCATAAACTCCGAAGTTCAATCAAAATAGTTCCATTGTTTTGTAACTCATATGCGACGACAGAGTCGCGGGCAGAAGTGAAGTACAATCATATATTCGGTTTTGGTGACAATAACGCACGTTAGTTTTTAAGCTAGATAGAAAAAGACAGATAAGAATAAAAAAGCTTAGAGGTAATAACTACAGGATATGTAGAATAGTTTGAAACTATCTATTGAGTCTGTTAGACTGATAAATAAATGACTGTTTTCTTAGATAATTTCGCGACTTCCCAATAGAAAAAGACGCACAGGTATAGCAAATAAGATGAGTCAGGAGAGTCATATACATATATATATACAATACTTACATGTAGAATAGACGTACCTATGTGTACATGAAAGACTAGACTGTAGCTTCTACTTTGTAACACTGACAATTGTAATTTGGTCAATCTTTAATAGTGATCGTATGATTATTGAAAAAAAAATCGTCTTAAAAGTATTTATATGTGTCTTATCAACTTTTTTTTTTTTCTAGTATACTTAAAATATTTTTGAAATTTACATTTACTTGCACCCACCAAAACTTTAAACGCATAGTAGAAAAAATCAAAACGAACATCAATAAAATAAAATTAATACTCCAGTAGTGAAGGTAACAATAGATACTCGCAAAAGGAAACGCGAAGTATTCAGACTGGATAAATCGGTCAAAGTGTACTTACAGCCATCGAATCGCCTCGCTGGGTCTCGGCAAAAACACAAAGAACAAAACAAAAATCACGACAAAGTAGCGCATCACAGGAAAGAATTAAAGTTCACGTAAAATTTAGGAAGCGAAAAATACAATGCTAAAGTTGGTAACTTAGCGCGATATATTTGGCGGGAAAACGGCGGAGAGGAGAGTGCGAGTGTCGCGTGGTCCGTTCCCTGGGTGTCTGCGACAGAATCACTGCGCGCACCACTTCGCCACGGACAGTGGTCAGGCGACGCGCCGCCCGCCGCTCCACTAGACCAGCGCCGACCATATACCAAGCTTTAAGCCAGAAGCGCCGATATCTAGCCGTACCTACTTTTACGACAGCGCGGTAATGTTGTTCCTATCCGATGCAAAAACATGCAAGTTAGAAAGGGGAAATATTATCCCCTTACAAAATTAACATATACGCATTTGTTAACGTTCTCAGATGCTTTTAGCGCTGAGAGCTTGCAGTTTTATTTGATATATTAATAACAATTATAATATAATACAATAATAATAAATTTCGTTTGTTTCCATGTATGTGATTATGGAAAGGTTTATTAACTTTAATAAAACGTAATAATTAAAGCGACTATAAGAACAAATGTGACTTTCGCATCTGTGAGGTCACTATGTTTGTAGGCACCCCTGTTGCACTCGGTTGCATCATCTGTAACGCCTCGCGGCCGGCAGCGGGCGGGCGGGCGGCGCTCCCCACGCCGAGCATGGCTCAACCCACTTATCAATTCACTCGAGTGGGCATTCGTTCATTGTGCGGCATTGTGCCTATTATGCGAGGATTCGGTGCTCATTTACCCGTTCACATGCCACTGGAGTAGCCGCGAGCAATCTAACCCTTAAATTTGCGACGAATCTAAAACACTATTTGGTAAGCACCTCATTAAATTTTTAATTCCTAACAATTGTGCATTAATAAAGCTTCGAAATCACATGTACTGAGTTTTATATAAACATCGTCAGTTATGCATAGTTAAAATAACAGTTAAGGATTGAGTGTCTTACTTGTAGGTACGGTAAATAATACCGTTCTTATTCCATTAGGGTTTTAACACATAATGAAACACAGAAAAAAAGTATTAATTCTATGTATTTCATATATATATCAGACTTTTCTTACAGCTACTGTATTATGAAAATTAAGTTCTACGTGCAGGTATATAGTCAAATAATAATATAATCTTTTACCCAACTGGCAACATTAATGAAACTCTATAAAAGTAATCAGGTAGGAAATGTGTGTGTATAACTTTTATGTGTATAACACAATCTTTATTTCATGTGTATTTTACCAATTACGAATTATATTATTTAACATATGACGTGACGGCTTATTCTGATAAGGGAGGGAAGTATTTTATAGAATGATATCAGAAAATTAGTCTCCCCAGCGAGAGATCCATACGTTTTGTGGCGCTTATTTTAAAGTTCAACAAACAACAACAGATCAGGTATTTTTTTATTTATATAAAATATTCTATATTATATATAAAAATTTCCAGTCCAAATTTTTAAACCTAAAAATAAGCACGTTTTGGTATTGAAGTTGATCCCCCAAGGCTTTTATTGGGCTAATAAACGTACATGATATTTAAAACAATTGCATGCATAGGCTTTGCAAAACGTTTCCTGTCCTATCCTGTCCTCAAAATTATTGCAAATATTACAAATTTTTTATAAAACAGATTTGATAAATTCCAAAAACATTATACAGAAATATTATATAAACAATACAATAAGACTGATCCGAGCAAAGCCTGTCAGATTCATAGATATCACTGGGTAGATTATTATGTATGGGCATGTTATTATAAATCTTGATCAAACCATATAGTTTACTATTTTTATCATAATTTGAACTTAAAGCAAATGTGTAAAAAACTTTGTCAACCACCACTAACATAATAAGTAATTAATACATATTATTTTTTTATTACAAAGTTCTACTTAGACAGTATTCAACATGAAATCTATACAATTTTTAGCAGAATTTGGCAAACGCTAATTAAAAACATATTCTAGACATTTATTTGATCTACTTCTCATTACGATCTAAAATTCTAAATATTGTTTTTTTTCTGGAAACAGTCACAGTATTGCTTTTTAAAAAAAAAAAAAATTAGAGAAGTTTAAACTATATTACAATTAATCTTACGTACCTAAAGAATAATTTTAGGCACTCCAAATAATTTTAGGTTAATTTTTTTACAATAAATATTAAGCAAAATTTTGGGAGTACAGTTTCTAAGGCGAACCACCCAGCTTTGTCATTTATTCAGTCGCTAGCCATCTTTTACCGACATCCCGGAAAACTATGACGGACCTAGAATATTAACAGGTTATCTAAAATGTCTTCTTTATTCCCGAAACGAAAACCAAAATTGTTTATTTTTTCACTACAATTAGGTAGGATTTAAAAATATTCACATTTAAAACTCTCTAAATTTTCGTTTTTTTTTGTACAAAACGATGTAGCCTGCCATAGCATTTAATGTTATGGCAATAATCATATGAAATCGAATCACACAAACGGTACGTATATATTGGTAGTAAAAATAAATAACATTACCCCTAAAATACAATAATAACACCAATCATTTTTTATGTATGAGTTTTTTTTTTTTTAAATAACGTCAATTATTTGTTTACCCTTCATTGCTTTAACGAATAGTCGAACTTAATGCCTAGTGGCATTCTCTACCTGTCAACCTCTGAAGACGGTGAAAAACTGCGTTAGACGTCGTAAATCATCAAACATTATTAGAAATACTATAAATAAAAATTACATAAATACATATTTTTATACACAATATATAGGTATTTATTACATATATCATAGTGACGGCAGTAGAGTTTTATATCCGAGGCTAGCCTGTACTGGATCATGGCTACATTTACATAATTATGCCATAATACAACATCAACGTGAGCGCTGATGTTGCAGTTTGAAGGATATGTTTAGGCAAACAAGGTTTTTTTTTAATGTTAATAGAATAGCAAACGAGCATGCAGGCCACCTGATGTTAAGTGTTCACTGTTAAAACATCCCCATCAAACCTCAACTGGGACGAAAGTCCTATCTGAGTTCGTATGTGGATGCGTTACTGCTCATAAAGACTAAGTTGGAATGCCTCCTGTCAGGTGACCTAACTCACTCTTCATACCGAAACACAGCAGTTTTTACACTGCTGCTTTACCGCAGAAATAGGTGCAGCGGTGGTGCCGCTGCAGGCGCGCCTTCGACATAATTCTCCACCATCAATATATTCCAACTTAGTCGTCAAGAGTAGCAACGCAGACACGTAAAACCTCAGACAGGACTTCGTGTCATTTGTCAAATATATCTGGATATGACCTAAATGCTCATTCGTTACTCGGTAAAATATAAATTTCGACATATTACAGTAGTAAATCACAAATTACGCATTAAATAAACCAGCTCGTACTTGGACTGGTACCTGATGTTGCGAGTCGGATGCTTAAGCTCGACTTACACGTACCGCTTTCAAACTTCAAAACCGCAATAAGGCATTGACAGCAAAAAGTAAATTATTGATGCACCGCTGCAACTACCGTCTTTACGTTTGAAGGGTGTGGTTAGGCAGAAGACATGAAGACAGGAAGCATTTCAACTTAGTCCTCAGGGGTAGCAACGCATCCGCATACAACCACAGACAAG
>DWKW01002926.1:0-10498 GCA_018250115.1 Doberes anticus
GGCACGGCGTGCCGTGCTTCGGAGGGGAGGTGCTCCATCACCTCCCTCGCCATGGTGGCTTCCTCCAGCTCGACCGCGAAGCGGTCGGGCGAGGTACGCCAGAGAGCTTCGAGGAGGTCCTGAGCGACCTCCAGGGTGTCCTCTAGGTCCTCCAACTCGAAGTAGTGCTCCGAGTCGTATCGGATCGTCGAGGCCACGTTGGCCTTGATGTCCGATATGATGGCAAGCAAGGGGGCGTTCGCGTCGAACCACCGCACGTCGGCCATCAAGTCGAAGCATTGCCGCATATAATGCGACAGGCTCGACCGAAAGGCGGCGGCGGTAGGCAACGCGGTGGTGCTCGATGGGGTCTGCGGGTAGGCTTCGGCGGTACCCGACGTCGACGGGCGCGGCGGGAGTGAGGGAGACAGCTGCACATCAGTGCGCGTCTCGAACCTCGCTCCGCCAGCACCCGACGCAGTCCGGTCAGCGTGGCCTGGGGCGACGTGGCGTGCGTTGCGGCCCTCGCTTCGACGGTTCGTCTTGCGCGCCGATGCACTCGACAACGAGTGCGCGGCGTGAGGACTGGCCGAAGAGGCGGCGGGGTCGCGGGACGGCACGACGGGTTTCCGTTTTCTAGTCATTTGCGGCACGAGCTTGGCTTCCCACTAGTGGACACGATGTGCAGCACGTAGTGGGTCGCGGCGAATCGGCGAGCTCGAAGGCGTTCCCCTCAAAAACGGCGATTTTCTGCCACCTTCAATAATGAAGGTAGCAAGAAAAGTCTTGCGGCGTGTTGAGAGCTCCGTGTGCGCGATAGCAAATGAGACGATCCAAGTGATCACGTGGGTCACGGGTTACTAAGTGGTAACTGCAGCCCATGTACATCTTCTACAGAATCAAATTGTCTTACGATCTTTTAATAGGTAAATTACTTTCAGAAAGGTTATTTTATTTAAGACATCTAATCAAAATATAACGATACGTTTAACTCAATAAGTTTTAGGGAAATGTTCAGTGTAAGTAATTTTAATTTAAATAATTAAATGTAATGTAAATGTAACGTCTTATACAGAGGTAGAACATAATACAATGATATAGAGTGGTAGAAACTCGTTCGAAATTTTGTTATCATTGAATATGTAATTTTTTCGAGGTTCTTTTAAAATGTTTGACTTCTCAAAAATCGTGTTTCTCCGTTTCTTAAGAAAACTTCGTAATAAAAATAACATAGGGTCGAGAACTAGAAATTCACAATAGCCTTGTTACATTACATTTTAAATAGTTGTAATTATTGTTATAAACACCGAACTGGTTAAGCAAGTATAACAGCTTAATTAAACGAAAAATAAACTTGAAAAACAAATGTATTCGCGAATTGGCTCCTTTTATACACAGGCATAAGAAAATATACTCTAAACAAGCTATGATACGGCTTAAGATTCATTATACCGACATAATGTTTTCTTCAAAGGAGAGTCCAATGGCCAACGTACTGTGATTTTTTTAAATACACGTTACTTTTGTGGAATTTTTTGTCATGGGAATGATTTTTTAACTAACTGTTTAGATGTAAAAATAATAGTGATATACTATTAGAAGGTGGCAGAGTCTTACGTCGGAAGCTTGCACCATTACCACCATTTCTGCCGTAAAGCGACAGTGTGAGTACCACTGTTATATTGTATCGGTTTGAAAGATGTGGTTAGGCAGTACAAAGGGAGTATTTCAATTTATCCCTCAGGAGTACCAACACAACTACGTACTGTTATAGGGGTTTTTGAAAACACCTTTTTAAAAAAGGAATTATTTAATTACACTTTAAAAGAAAATACACAATTAATTATAATGGGATCCTTAAGGAAAACCGTATCGCGGAATATATTCTAAAATGCGACCGTCGGAGTCGGAGTTTGGAACGAGACTGCCTGGGGGGAGCAGGCAGTTGGGAATCCTAGAGGAAAGGTGATGAGTCGGCAGGACTGGTAAGCAAGATAGGTAACAGTTGAGGGTTATAACACCTCCCCGGGGTAGACTAAACTTCGGGGTAGAATTTTCGAAGTTTAGGAGGAAAAGTTATATGTGCCTTCTGGTGCTGGCCACTGGAATATCTTCCAAAGTCTGGCAGGCTTTATTATTTTGAACAGGAATTACAGGGTCAGTGTTAGGTAACTGTTCTTCCATCGGTGGATCTACAGGGGCTAATTGGGAATTATTACGGATTTGATAGGTAAGACGGTTGCGCGATTTAACATACAAAAACAACTTAAACATACCAAAGATTACAATCGTACAAATAATTAAAATTAACATAATCGAGTAATGGTTCTCATATTTTATAATTGAATGTTGATTTATTATTTTATCTGTTTCATCCGCTAAAGATTTTAATTTAGATTTTGTTTCTGGGGTAAAAGCGTCTAAATCAATGTCTTGTAGTTTAATACGAGGGCCATCACTCATTTCGGTTTTAAACTTATCTAAGGTACAACAAGAATCTTTTATTATATCAAAATCAGAGTGGAAGGTATTAACATTAATTTTTATGGTATCAGATTTAGGTATAAGTTTAGTACTTTTACAATACGCGTGACAATTTCTCGGTACCGTTACAATTCCAGTACCTAGGATATTTAATTCTAAACTTTTTCCAACGTGACATTCAATATGCAATTTATTACTTTGAGACTGAATATAAATCCAATTATTATTGCTAAGCTGTTTCCACAAATCTAAGTGTCCGTAAATAAAATCTATCTTACATTGTTTCGGTAGAGTACTTATTACATTAGATAAAAGTTCACTTTCACAACTAGGATTGGCACTTGTCGAATACACTGTAATTACGTCACAAATGAACTCATGGGAATTAATTGTTTTACATTGGGTGAGTGATTCTAAGTTACAATATTCTGCTTTGTCTTTGGTCAATGCTATATATTTACTGTTAGGTATTACAAAAATAAATGAATTAGGCTTTAAACTATTATGTGGAGTAGGTAATGCTATATTATGGTACAAACTGTATTCCTTCGATGACACAAGAGGAATCCTTAAAATAAAGATGATCTTACTGCTTAAACTAAAACTTATTACACTAGAAATATTAATTAGCATATGTATGTGACTTAATTCTAATGTAGTTGGTAATTTGCGGTCGACAGGTAAGTACCTATGATTATCAACAAGTTCTTGAAACAGTCGCGTAGGAGTTAGTATAGCTGGATGCAGAATGTTTTGGCTACTGAGTACAATAGCATTAATGATATCTTCTAACTGAAATGATAAGGTGAGTAAGGAGGCTTCCAAACTTTGTAGTATGGAATTAATTTTTGTTTTAATTTTTAAATGATTAGAAGTTTGCGATAAATTCTTTAATTTTAGTGTAAGATTTTCGATCCCTTCGTTAAGATTGATTTCGTTCATTTTGATTGTATGTAATGATTCGTTAAATTTAGATAATGTGGATGTTGCGACTAAAATATTTTCTTTAGTTAATGAAGCTAGTTTTTTCTGATTATCGTGTAAATCGCGTATGGCGTTATCGTATTTCTCAGCATCGTCTTCATTTAGGGTTCCAAAAATAGTTTTAGATAGTCTGCCTATACCACCTATCCAAGCACTACGCTTGAATTTATTTGTACCTATCAGATGAGTGATAGATGAGTACGTCGAAATGATGTCTTTGTATCTAATAGTTAATGGTTCTAAAACATTATGACATTCAAGTTCATATGTGGTATTAATTTGAAATTGATTGCAAAGAAAACGAACTGTGCCTAATACTTCATTAATATTTTGAATATGGGGTGCAATGTATGAAAGATCATATGGAGTAACAATGTCTAAGTGACCAACATTTACTTTGAGTTCACCAATTGGATCAAAGTATATTCCAGGACTCGAGTTGAAGGGTTGTAGATAGTTCTGATGCAACTGAGCTTGAGTCGAGGCTCTGTAAATAGTAAATAATCCAGATGATGTCTTAGGACTTCGAGAAATGAAGAAAGTAAGTTTTACTCTAAAATTTTAACATCTGTTTCTTACGAGTACTTATTCTATTAACTAATCATCTTATACTACTTTTATTAATGATGATGTTACAGGTTGCGGTTTACTTCAGTTGCTGGCTTAACTTGATCGAAATGGTGAGTGACGTGACGTCGGTTTATCAGTAAGGTAAGTGTATTGTTACCATTTATTTTTATTATTTTATAAGGGCCCTTCCAGAGAGGCGAGAGGGCCTTCCGCAGTCTTAAATGATTCTTTAGATAAACGTAATCTCCAGTTTTATACTTGGCAGGACGAGTGTGGGCATCGTAATAGGATTTAGATGATTCTTTAGACTTCCTAATGAATTCTATGGCTTTCTCTCTTGAATATTTTAATCGATTTTGTAGCATTCGGACATATTCGGGGTATGTAGCGCCAGGCAGTTCATTATAAATGGAGTTTGGGATAAAAGGTTTATTTCCGAACATTAATTCGTAGGGAGTGAAATGTGTCGTGGTGTGAACAGACGTGTTATATGCGAGCATCGCTGTATACACATAGCGAGGCCAATTTGTCTGTTCTTCGTTAATATAAGATTTTAGGTACTCTTTCAGCGTAGAATGGCTTCTTTCTAGAGCACCTTGCGTCTGTGGATGATAGGGAGAGGACCAAAGGTTTTTGATTTTTAAGAATTCACACGTTTTCTTAAATAGATCTGCGGTAAAATTTGTACCTTGATCGGTGAGTATTGTTTTGGGTATGCCAAAGATGGATATATAATGTAAAAGACATTCGCTAGTTTCTTCAGCTGTGGTATTTCGGATAGGGTATGCGATAGAGAATTTAGTGAGGTCATCTTGAACGGTGAGGATAAATTTTAATTTTGCGTTACCGGCTTCAGGTAAGGGACCAACAATGTCGAGAGATATCCGTTGGTTGGGTTCAGTCGAGGTACTGGTTATTTGCATAGGAGCACGATTTATTTTTCGTAGCGCTTTATTTTCCTGACATGCCTTACATTGTTTTATATAGGATTCAATGTCATTTCGCATACCTTTCCAGTAAAATGTTTCTTTGACTCTATTATACATACGAGATGATCCTAGGTGACCAGCTGTTGGAATATTATGATTATCAAATAATATCTTCTTAATTTCCGTAGGAGTAGGATAAATAATTCTATCGTGGTATATTTCGATTTTGATTCCGGTGTTATGGAACAGATAACAAATTATATTATAAATTTTGACAAATGAGTGCTTGTCGAATGGGTTTCTCATGTCAGAAATTCCAAGATTATGGATACCCCCTATGGATATTATTTCATCCCTAATGGTTTTCAAAGTTTGAAAGATCTCGGGATAGGATGATTCATCGAAATAATGTACTTTAATGAATAGTAGGTAGTAGTCTTTATTATTTTTATGGATTTTTTGAAATGAATAAAGTTGTCTTTCAGTATTAAGCACTATAGAGTTTAATTCTGGTTCATCTAGGAGTTCTTGAATATACGGGTTGGACTCGTCCAGGTCTATGGACGTAGGGATAAGGATGGTTTTAGCAGGGCATTTTGTGAGCTTTTCGTTATGCTCCACGATTTCTGTATTGAAACGTTTATTCTTATCGGAAATATCCTTTAAGAAATTGGGATAATTATCTGGAGAGGTGATAAGGTCTGCACTTGAAGAGGGTCTCGAGATGTCATCATGGGCATCGAGGGTTAAAGGTAAGTTTTCAAGTACTGGAGGGAAAGTCTCTAATTCTGTTTCTGGGAGCGGCGTATTCGATACAGCGAGAGGATCTCCAGGTGTAGGAGGAGTTGGGACAACAACAGGATCTATGCAGGTAGGTGAAGTCATATCAATTGCGGGGTCTACACTGCCAGCAGCTTCTACGGGTGTCGGAGGATTCAGCGGTATGAAATCTAATTCTATCTGTTCTACAGAAGGGAAATCCATTTCCAGAATTTCGTCAAGATTTTCTTGGGAAATGTTGGGAAGCGGCGGCTCCAAGGGGATTCGATCATCAGTGCTCAGGTGAGTATCATCACTAGAATTTGGATTTAAGTTATTCTTATTTCCAGGAAGGATCGGATTCACAGGATATCTGGAAAGGGCGTCAGCGTTAGAGTTTATTTTCCCCTTTTTATATTTGATATCGTAATTAAATTCTTCTAACTTTAAGCGCCATCTTACAAGTCGTGAACCCGGGTCTTTACAATTAAATAACCATTGAAGTGGTTTGTGATCTGTAACTATTGTAAAATAGTTTCCATACAGATAAGGGCGAAAGATTTTTGTTCCGAAGATAATTGCTAAGCATTCCTTTTCTGTCGTGCTATAATTTGTTTCAGCTTTATTTAGTGTTCGGGACGCGTAAGCAATAGGGCGATCTTTTCCTATTTCACCCTGGGATAATATTGCTGAAATTGCAAACCCGGATGCGTCACAGGTCAGTACAAAAGGTTTCGAAAAGTCTGGGTATAAAAGGATAGGTGCAGTTATCAATTTACATTTTAATGACTCAAATGCTAATTGTTGTTCATTATCCCAATTAAACTTAGTATCTTTTCTAAGGAGAGTAGTAAGTGGTTTAGCTAATTTTGAAAAATGCGGGATGAACCTACGATAATAAGATATAAGCCCAAGGAAGGATTTGATATCCTTTTGGGTTTTGGGTATTGGAAAATCTTCTACAGCTTTAACCTTTTCTGGATTTGGTTTTACTCCTTCGCTAGTGATTATATGGCCCAAGTAAGTTACCTCTTTCCGGAGAAACTCACATTTGTCCGGTTGTAATTTTAGGTTAAATTGACGTAGTCTTTGAAATACCTTTTCTAGTTTTTCGATATGGGATTTTAGGTCATAAGAGTAAATGACTATGTCATCTAAATATACATAGCAATGAATACCTTGAAGACCTGATAACACAGTATTCATAAGCCGCTGAAAAGTGGCTGGGGCATTCTTTAGCCCGAATGGCATCCTTTTGAATTGGAAGTGTCCCTCTGGAACACTAAACGCTGTTTTCTCAGCATCTTTGGTCTCGACTGGGATCTGGTGAAATCCTGAAGCTAGGTCCAATGTGCTGAAATATTTGCAATTGCCTAGTTGGTCCAGAATTTCGTTAATTTGAGGAATAGGATAGGATTCGCCGATTGTAATATCATTAAGCTTGCGATAGTCTATTACTACACGCCATTTTCTTTCCCCTGAAGCATCTAGCTTCTTGGGAACAACCCAAATTGGAGAAGACCAAGGGGACAGAGAGGGTTCAATTATATCTTGAATTAACATTTTCTGAATTTGGGATTGTACTTCCATTTTATGACATTGTGGAAACCTATATGATTTTGTATTAATTGGAGTGTCAGAATTTGTTTTTATCTGATGGTTAATAGCCGAAGTAAAAGTGAGTTTGTCTTGAGGTAAATGAAAAATGTCAGAATAATTATAACAAAGATTTAGAAGATCGCCTGATTCTTCCTGATTCAAGTGTGAGGTTCTAAGAGATCTTAAAACTTCCTGTGTTCTATTTATTGAATTATTGCAATAATTTATTGGTTCAAAATTGCTTTTATTAATTGGTTCAATTTTTAGGCACAAATTAGACTTAACTTCGATTGGATTTTCTGATGTATTTAATATAGATATATTAACTCTTTTATTGGGTTTAACTGTAACTAGACAATTAGATATCAAGATATTATCTGATATATGTTGATCTAATATTACTCCTTCTTTTACTTCTGGGTTTTTTACAGAGCATTCTATAATAGTTTCAGTTCTAGCAGGTATCAAGTAAGCAGGGTCATTGAAATGCAGTTTCAGGGATGATTTACCAACATGTAGCAAATCGTTATTGTAATCAATATTACAGCTATGTGCGTTAAGCATATCTGAACCTATGATTCCATCATAAGGTAAATGTATTTTATCAATTATATGAAATTTGTGTGCTATACTAGTTTTATGCAATCTCAGTTTCAATAGGAAATGACCTAGGGTTTCTATGGGATCTTCTGAGGAATCAATGCCTTTTAGTTGGATTACCTCTTTTATTACTTTAGGCTCTTTTGAAATACATGTATCTTTTAGTAGACTAATTGATGACCCTGAGTCTACCAGTAAAGTTAAAGGGATATCGGATACGGAGGATTCGACTAATACATGCGGTAATAGCATAATTGCAGGATTATTTGTAATTTCAAATACATTGGATTTCTTTGGTTTATTAGGCTCAACGGATACAGTGGATTCAGTGTGTTTAGAAGAATTGATGGATATAGTGGATACAGTGGATTTCGTAAGCTTATTGGATACAGCGGATACAGTGGATTTAGTAGGCTTATTGGATACAGTGGATTTAGTAGGCTTATTGGATACAGTGGATACAGTGGATTTAGTAGACTTATTGGATACCGTGGATACAGTGGATTTAGTAGGTTTATTGGATACAGTGGATTTAGTAGGCTTATTGGATATAGTGGATACAGTGGATTTAGTAGGCTTATTGGATACAGTGGATACAGTGAATTTAGTAGGCTTATTGGATACAGTGGATACAGTGGATTTAGTTGTAGCCAGTTCTTGGTCTCTTTTTAATGGAGTTTGCTTTAATTTTGGAATGATGCTTGGGGTATCGATTTCTGACATGAAAGGTCCCGCACGACACCGGGACGAGACTCTCATTCGTTTTTTGTTTCCGAATCAACGGTATCGTAACCCTCTTCTGACTCTGGTGGATACTCATTTTCTGGGAACTCGGATGTAAAATGGACACGTTGTGGCATTCGTGATGAGTCTTGGTCCATTCTGAATTTATTGTTATTATATTGCCGCTTGCGGCACTGCTCCAAGGTATGACCTGGAGCTTTGCAGTATCTGCAAATCAGGGTACCGGGAGTTTTGAATGTGGGTCTTTGACCTACTGGACCCATTTGTGGTCTTTGGTAATGAAGGCTTTGGAATTTTGGTTGGGGTTTAGTAAGCTTATTTATTGGTTCGTTTCGTTTGTATAAATTTTGTTGTATTTTTTCTTCCGATACAGCAAAATTAATCGCTTCGTTAAGCGTTTTAGGATCTCTACATCTTATAATATTAGATATTCTGGGATGTAGGCCTATAGTAAAATGATGGAGGGCTAAGTCCTCCATGGCCGCTACTCGACCTGGAACCTCCTTCACCTTCGAGGGGTTCGAAGATATTTCGGTTAGCAGTTGAGATAAACATGTTTCTATTCTAAGGCCAAATTGATTAACGGTTTCATTTATATTTTGTTTACATTCCTGTAACTCAGTTAATAAATATGCATAATGTTTTCTTTGGCTGAATTGGGTCATTAAAAATTCTTTCAATTGTTTCCAGGATTGGAATTCTTTAATGGAGCAGGCAATTTCTGCTTTGCCTTGCAGTTGACTTAAAATATATTTAAATAATATAGGTTTCTGTGGGTCAGAAGCCAAGTCAAAGGCATTATTGCAATTTACAATGAAAGAATTAAGTGATTCC
This sequence comes from Doberes anticus, assembly GCA_018250115.1. Classification (NCBI taxonomy): domain Eukaryota; kingdom Metazoa; phylum Arthropoda; class Insecta; order Lepidoptera; family Hesperiidae; genus Doberes; species Doberes anticus. Next base: position 9,483 of record DWKW01002926.1, read on the forward strand.
CTAGACCCATCATAAGGCTTAATAAATTTAATTAGGATGTTTAAATCGACTTCAAGGATATTATTTTGAGGTTTTTGAGCCCTAGGCGTAGGATTAAAAATCGGTGATTTATTTGGATCTGCGAAAGGTTCGACACCTTCTGGAAGGTCAATTGTTAATTTCTCTTTGATGGCCTTTGCCATTTTATATATTTTATGAAATTATTTTAAAAGAATATTGTAATAAATTCAGATTAATTAATTGATTTACCATACAAACAGGATGTCTACATATAATAATTAATTGCTGTAAAAATACACGATAAACATAAAATACACGAAAATTACGAAAAGGAAATAACAAATACACGAGTTACAAATGGAAATAGAACAGTAAAAATGAAATTAACAAAGCAGATAAAATCATGCACGTTCTAAATGGTACAAAATATTGAATGTAAGTTTACTTTAAGTTTATTATTCAATGAAATTGAAATTTATTATTTAGAATAATAATAAAAGGGATTAGAAATATTAAAATTAATTATTTTTTTTACGTGGAACCCTAACTAGCATGACCAAAGACTCACAGCAGAATTGCTGCGACGAGAAATAGCACGGATGTGCGGCGCATTCCGGAGCGATAACGGCGACTTCGTAGAATAGGCGATGCACCACACGGAGACTGGGCGATTTTGTATCTTCCAACAATGACGAACTCGATGGCTCCTGATCCTGGGTATCACGGACAGTGATCCCAGACAGAGTTCTCTCTTTTGGAACTCTTGGAGTAACTCACTCCTGGGGTTACAAGGGTCTTCTGGTCTTGCTGTAGTCTTTTCTTATAAAATGTTCCACGGAGTCCGTTATTTTTCGACACCGACACTTTACTTTTATTCACTTTTGCGATATAGTTAAATTAGGCACTCGGAATATCCGGATCCCACCGCTGCCACCAAAATGTTATAGGGGTTTTTGAAAACACCTTTTTAAAAAAGGAATTATTTAATTACACTTTAAAAGAAAATACAAAATTAA
>DWKW01002927.1:0-10495 GCA_018250115.1 Doberes anticus
TACAATCAACTTTTGACATTTGATACTCGTGCCTGACCTATAAAATTATAATTTAGAGAATAAACATCAAAATGGACAGTTAACGATCTTGTTACGACATTGGTCGGGTCGTTGGTCCTTCGATGTTTACGTTTAGATATGTACATATGCTCGCAAAGTCTATGTTGAATTTTTATACATACTTTTACATAAAATAATTTAGATGGGCGGGAACGTAGAGACACTTTATTTTTCTCTCTCTCTCTCTTTATTTCGACACCTACATATTTGTATAGTTATTATCTGCAATAAAATTATAAATAAACATTGACGGCAAAGGATCAGGCAAGTAACCTACATATTTACATATTTAGTGGTTATTAAGTAACAAAAAATGTCATAAATCTATATTTAATGTTCACATAAAATTTGATTTGAATGATTCGATTTTGTAGCTAAGAAAATAAGTTGTAAGTTTCGTGTAATTTGCTAACCCACAAAAAAATTGAAGAAAAAAGCAGTTGTTGTTTCATGAAGCAACAACTGCTGGTTGTCGCTTCATGAAAAAAATAGGCCTGACGTGGTGCCGCCGTAGGCGAGCTTCCAACATAAAACTTTATCACAATCAAGGCATCAATGTCCTATTGCATTTTTGTTTAAATTAAAAAGAAAACTAACTGCGATTTCGTTTCGTAGTTAAACGAAACATATCATTACTGAACAGAACTTTGAATAAAAGAGATCGAATGGACGAAACTTTGTAGTTCTTTAATCGTACGACAGAAATCGTGATCGTAGAGTCTAAGGATTCCAATTAACTCAGAATTATGGTAGACAAGAAAATCGTAGGTACCCTCAATGGTATTCAATTATATTTGACGGGAGAGACAATGAGAGGCAATCAACGCGTCTTGTGACGTCATTGGGGATAACAAGCACAGATGGGTCTTTTGTGATTTTGTTACATGTTGAGAACAATAAAAATAATAATAAAAAAACGGCAACGGAATAATTACATAGAGCGAGATAACGATTGTATCATTTGATATGACTAAAGAACACAAGACAGATTGAGAGAAGTAATTTTTATGCCGTTGTATAATGATGGGTATCAAACTATCAACTGACCCGAACTCGACGACCCGTATCTTTCCCGGTTTGCCGTTCCTAGGTTCGATTCTCGTATTCGTATTATTCGATTATTCGTATTTTTCCAAAATTTTATTAATGAAATCTTATAATCATTTACGACTCATCACTACAATCGTTTAAAACCTTTTTATTTTTAACTAGATGTGCCTCGCGGTTTCACCGGCGTCAGACATATGGTATCGCGGACATTTTTATAGATATTGATGTCCTCTATAAAACTATGCTCTATTGTCAATCAAAACTTTCCTCTTTATAATATTAGTATAGATTAAAATGGTGTCACCGCAAAACTTATAAAATGTAATAAAATGTAAAATAGCGGCGGCGGCGGCACCACCGAAGCACCTATTGCTGCCGTAAAGCAGCAGTGTAAGAACTGCTGTGTTTCGGTTTGAAGGGCGTAGTTAGGCAGTAGACACAGGACAGGAGGCATTCCAGTTTAGTCCTCAGGAGTAGCAACGCATCCACATACAACCTCAGATAGAACTTCCTTTATATTTGAGGTCGGATGTGGATGTCCATCGGCTGCAGTGACGACTCAACATCGGATGGCCTGCTTGCGCTGTTTGCGATTCTGTAAATTTAGAAAAACATGATGATTTGATTTGAACACAAAAAATACTAACTTAAGTATAACATGTTACGAGCAAAATAATATTAATACGAAAATGTTAGGTATTGGATGTGTACAACATCATTTTGTTTTTGCCTAGACTTTAGCATCTAGAATAAACATATTATCCTTATAATCCAATATACAAGCTGCAATAACAATTGTCCTTGGAATCCAAATCAAAATATGAATTGCTCATAGTATTGAATATCCAAGAGTCGTGATCAAGACGACTGCGTTATGCAGTACGCGGTTGAAGATTCGAATGCAAATTATATTTAAGCGCATCCACGGCGTATCGTAAATTTATCAATTTATTGCCAATTAAAATTACAAAAAAAATATGTTTATTCAAACAAATAAGTACGGTATAAAGCCCGCGGCTCTGCTTGTCGTATTTTATGTATACGAAATAACATACGAGCTTACATGCTGCCTTACGTTTCTCAATATATTTACATCCATTTGATGGTGATAGAGTCTTATGTTGAAGGCTCGCCTGCGGCGGCACCACCACCACACCTATTTCTGCCGTAAAGCAGCAGTGTGAGAACTACTGTGTTTCGGTTTGAAGGGTGTGGTTAGGCAGAAGACACCGGACAACAGGCATTCTAACTTAGTCCTCATGAGTAGCAACGCATCTACATCCGACTTCAGATATGACTTCCGTCCTAGTTGAGGTTTGATGTAGATGTCCATGGGCTGCAGTGACCACTCAACATCAGGCGGACTGCATGCTCGTTTGCTATTATTCCGTTTAAATAAAAAATAAAAAAAACCACTCTCAATTAGGAGAGAAAACTTACCAAATAGGATCGAATTCCTATATGAGGTCGTATAGTGATGTTACTCTTCGGAACTTAAATTGATGAAGATAGAGTCATACGTCGAAGGCTCGTATTCAGCGGCACCATCGTAGCTCGCCGTAAAGCCGCAGTGTGTGCACTGTGTTTCGTCTTTAAGGGTGTCGTGAGGCAGAATAAACAGGGCAGGAGGCATTCCAACTCATTGCCATCACTCAGGAGTGGTAACGCACGTATGACCTAAATGAGGACTTCGCTACTATTTAGTTTGGATATTGAAGTCAATGAGCTTCAGCGACCACTTAACGTCAGGTGGGCTGCATGCTCGTTTGCTAATTCGTTAATAAAAAAAAGAACTAAGTTGAAATTCTTCTTCTTTCAAAATAATTTGCCTAACTCATATACAAAACATCAGAAGAACTGCCGTGATGGCGTCACCGCAGGCGAACCCCCAAAAGACTACGGCTAGCTTTCTTTTGGAGTAACATAAACCTTTGTTTCGTCATTATCATGCTTAGTCCATTATTATCCCACTACTGGGCAAAGGTCTCGTCTCAGCGTCTCAGGTTTGTGGATACCTTAGTAACGAGGCTTAACGTGCCACAATGTAACAGCTGTTCCCCGATATTGTACAAGCGTTCAATATCCTTAGACTCATATCATAAGTAATACGGCCTTATTAATTACGGATTACGAAGCATTATTAATTTAAGTTTTTCAACTCTAATCAGCAGTTCCTGAGATTAGGGCGTCCGAACAAGCAAAGTTCACAGTTTTAATACTGTAGTGTGAAATTTAAAATAGATGCGAAATTATATGAGGACTGTTGGACGGATCTGTGCAAATTTTGATGGGGGCAGAACCCCATGTCGAAGCGCGCTGACGGCGGCATATTGCTGCGTGTTTCTGCCGTAAAGCAGCAGCGCTCGCTCTACTGTGTTTCGGTGTGGTACGGTGTAATAGCGTAGTTAGGTTGTAATGCGTTCCGTTTTAGTCCCTCGAAGTGGCCTGACGCTCGTTCGCTACTTCAGTGTTGAAACCAAAACGACATAAGCAACACCGCAACCAGAGGTTCTCGTAACAATTCACGTATGCAGTCATTATGCTTAACAATCGTGATTTACAACGGCGGGGCATCAAACGCGTCCCACATTAATGATTACAATTACCGAACCATAAAAGGCATAATTGCGTAACCTACACGTCGCGTCACGATTCGAACCCATGCCTTAGGTCTTAGTCTTAGTTGGTGGTAGATAGTCTCAGTATTAGTAAGTCTTAGATAGTGGTAGAGTCTTATGTGAGGTGCTGATGCGTTGCTATTCCTGAGGACTACCTTGGAATGCCTCCCGTACAGTGTCGGTCTACCTAACTACACCTTTCAAACCGAAACACAGCAGCTCTCATACCGCTGTTTTACGGCAGAAATTGCTGCAGCGAGGGTGCCGCCGCAAGCGAGCCCTCGACACGAGACTACCACCATCAAGCCACCACCGTTTGCTAACTATTCTCAGAATAAAAAACATAGGAACATGAAATTGTCCTTACATGCGACATCGTTTTAACACACCAGCGTTAGTGAGAGCTTTGGAGCCTTGAAGAAAAGAAAAAAATAAAATAAACAAACTAAGCGACTTGATGAACTGGATTAACCGCTAATTAATTTCGTTTTCAAGCGATAAAAGAAACATTCAACTCGAACACGTTACCTCGTTACCTTATTAGTATTATTTACACCACTGCACCTACATCGTTACAATACTACTTGTTCTTCATCGATAAGGACATTTTTAATATTAATAGACTTTTACCTGCATGAAGTTCTGAAATGTGTAACTGTTTTGCGAAGGAATTAATTTAAGTTTAGAATAGAAAACTAGCAGGCAGGCTTCTGATGTTACGTGGTTACAGCAGCCCATGGACATCCACATCAAACCTCAACTAGGACGAAAGCGCTATCTGAGATTGTATGTGGATGCGTTGCTACTCCTGAGGACTAATTGGAATGCTTCCTGCCCAGTACTGCCTAACAACACCCTTCAAACCGAAACACAGCAGTTCTCACATTGCTTACTTACCAAGCACTTGGTAAGTGTATTTACTTAATCTTTGAATCATCACCACATTATTGTCCCACTACTGAGAACGAGGACCCTCTCAGCGATGTGAGGGTTTAAGCCATAGCCACGTCGGCCAAGCGCGGGTTGGCGGACTTCACTTGTTAATATTATTATGCATATTCAAATAATTTAGTAACACATACATTATTGTAACATAATACAGTTTACCTATTTGGTTCACATGCCACAAGTTTTTCAGTATCCAGTGTTGACTGGTAGTAAGTGCCATTGAACGTTAAGACCGTCCTTTGTAATAACTTTATTGTAAAGGTGTCACAACAAAGAGGCAACTTTAAACTGACAACATAAAGGTAAATACACTAAGAAAAGGGTTCACACACCACTAAACAGTAGATATTGTTGATGGTGGTAGAGTCTTATGTCGAAGGCTCACCTGCGGCGGCACAACCACTCCAAATATTTCTGCCGCAAAGCAGCAGTGTGAGAGCTGCTGTGTTGCGGTTTGAAGGGTGTGGTTAGACAGTAGATACCGGAAAAGTAATAATAATAATAATAAGCCCCTCATAAATCTAACTCCACGTCCGGTTCGAACATCTGTAACCACGTGAGGGGCGGACTTTGGCAGCTTTTTAGCTACTTACAACCCAAAGACCAACGGAGCTATAGTTAACTCTATATGCGATGCAATTGAGAAGCGGTAATAAACTACCCCAGGCGGGTACCGGAGCGACTCGCAATGGAGAATCCCGCCTCGAGCCTTCACGCTCGAGCCGTCCCACGTATTCTGGGGGGGACAACGTTTCGCAATCTTCTGCCCAGTTTGAAACTGTTGCAAATGATCGTCAATATCAGTCACCATCAGTCCATAGCTTGCCATCTTCCAGTATTTTCTCATCTGTTCCATCCACTAATCCATATTCCCGTTCACCAACTTTTTCAACTTCAACAGTTGACAGTAGACCAGAGGATGTTGTGCGAGAGACTATCTCAGTCACAAATCTTGCACCCACCTCTATCAGTCTAAAAACGCGTAGAAAATGGAGTACAACAATGAACGAATTTATTCTACGCACTTATCTTCAGCTTACCTTAATGGAGACAGACACTGGAGGTTATTTGCCTCCACTATACACTAAATTTATTGAAAGGTTCCCAGAGATGCATATGGTTAGTCGACAAAGAGTAGGGGACCAGAGAAGGGCTATAATTAGGAGAAAGCTTCTTGCGAAAACAGATATAGATCGTATCTACCAAGAAGTTCGTGAAGAAATGAACGAAATACAGGCAAATACACATGCACATAGTACACCTTTACTAAACACCTTAACAGACGAACCCATTAGATCACATATTATAAACACACAAGTACAGAGATTCACTAGCCCGCGTACAAGTCAACGTATGAGCTGGTCTAAAGTCCATAATGAGACTATTATGCGGGCTTATTACAGACTGACTCTATTAGAATCAAATATATCAGGTTATAGAGAACCACTTCACCAAGCTTTTGTCACCGCGTTTCCTGACCTAGAACACATAACTGAGCAGAGAGTAGCTGATCAGAGACGTCTAATAATTTATAATAGATACATTACCGAAGAAAGACTACAAGCAATTAAAGATGAGGTAGCAACTGAGTTACTGCTTCAAAATAATACGCAGGTTCAAACTCATTCTAGCTCTACCTCCCAAACACAACACATATTCCAAACAAGTCAACCGGAACTCACCACCTCGCCGAACTATACCCAAACTATACACAACAACATCGACACTGAAACTAGTTCCCATAGACAAAGCTTGGATATAGAAAAGACATTTGATACAGCTTTCAACTATTTTCAACATACACACCCCACACAGAGAAGCTACATACCTAAACAAAAATCGTCGAGAAGGCTTGCCTATTTGGTAAATTATATAAATGTCACTATCTTACCAAAATATGTAACGCAAGATACGGAATTCACGACCCTGCAAACTGTCCTTTATTGCGCGTCATGGACAGCGGCCAAATGTAACGGTGCTAAGATTGAAATACCTCCAAAAGAAATATCTAATAGGAGGTTTAAGAAAAAGAAACCAAAATGGCAAATAAGATTGGAACGTAGAGTAGATGAACTTAGAGCTCAAATAGGCCGATTAACACATTACATTAATGGAAATAGAACCAGTGAAACAATACTTAGACACGTTAGATATATCCAAAACCGATACAAGTTACACTCTACTTATGAGAATCCTAACACAAAACTTTCAGAGTTCTTAGATACTTTAAAACAAAAACTAACAACATATAGTAATAGATTAAAAAGATACAAAACTTGTACACTACGTAAGACACAAAATAAACAGTTCAGTACCAACGAAAAACATTTCTACCGTGAGCTAAAGACACAATCCCCAAACAACGATCGCACCACTCAATCATCCCGTACTAATCGAAACAACACGTACACTGAAACAGATAATAATAATCCTCCGCATGCTGATGAATTGCACAAATTTTGGGCAAAAATCTGGGAGAGTTCGGTCGAACACAACAAAGATGCTGAGTGGATTCAATACGAACAAAACACCTATTCGACTTCCGAACCTATGGATTTTCAATGCATACCCGTTGAAGTCTTCTATGATGTGATCAAAAAACTTCATAATTGGAAATGCCCAGGTTCCGACAATATCCACAACTTTTGGTACAAAAAGTTCACGCATATTCACCCCCATATTTATACACACGTAAATAAATTTATTAACATGCCGCACACATTACCAGATTATATCACTGCAGGGACGACGTACATGCTACCAAAAGACCCAAATTGTTTATCGAACCCAGCAAAATATAGACCCATAACTTGTCTTCAAACTATTTACAAAATAATAACATCTTGTTTAACACAAATAATTTATAAACACATAGATAAAAATAACATACTGACAGAACAACAAAAAGGGTGCCGAAAATACAGTCAAGGCTGTAAAGAGCAACTGACCATGGATTCAATTGTACTCAAACAGACTCAACAAAGAAAATCTGACTTACATTCGATGTACATTGACTATAGGAAGGCATTCGATTCCGTACCTCATACTTGGTTACTTAAAATCTTAGAAATTTATAATATACACCCGCAAGTTATCTCATTTCTTCAAAATACAATGACTAAATGGACGACAAGACTTAGACTGACAACTGAAGCAAACATAATTGAAACCGAACCCATTAAAATAAAACGAGGTATATTCCAAGGAGATGCTTTAAGTCCCCTTTGGTTTTGCCTTGCTTTGAATCCACTATCTAATTTGCTTAACTCATCTTCAGTAGGATATTATCTAGACTACAAAAATGACACCGACGTACTGACTGACTCTTCAACTCACAAATTAAACCACCTTTTATATATGGACGATATCAAACTTTACGGATCTAGTGAAGCACAACTACATCTATTAGCCCAAATTACTGAAACATTTTCCCAGGACATATGTATGGAATTCGGAATAGATAAGTGTAAAATAAACTCCATAAAAGACGGACAACATTATGAACACCAATATCATATGCAAAATGGAGAAATAGTTGAACCGTTAACTGAGAGTGAGGTGTACAAATATTTAGGTTACAATCAGGCTCAACAAACACTACATACAGACATTAAACACTCACTGACTAAGCAATTCAGGCATAGATTAAATACTATTTTACGTAGTCAACTTAACTCTAAAAACACTATTAAAGCCATTAATACTTATGCAATTCCTATTCTCACTTATTCTTTTGGCGTTATAAAATGGACCCAAACAGAGCTAAAATCCCTTCAAAGAATAATTAACACCACAATGACCCGACATAGAAAGCATCACCCGAGATCATCGGTCCAGAGAATGACATTACCACGAAACGAAGGAGGTAGAGGCCTTATCGATATCACAAACTTACATAATAGGCAAATAACAAATTTACGTTCTTATTTCCACAATAAAGCTCTGACTTCCCTTCTCCATATTGCGATAGTCCAAAATGATAAAAAACTTACTCCTCTTAATTTGATAGACAGAACGAAACAAAAAAATGAAATACAGACAGACACGCAGACTAAATTAACTGAATGGATCCGGAAAACATTACATGGGCGGCATCTTCACGACTTGAACCATCCTACCGTCGACAAAAGAGCGTCGAACGAATGGATTAAGCATGGAGAAATGTTCCCCGAGACAGAAGGATTCATGTTAGCAATACAAGACCAAGTAATAGAGACAAATAACTACAAAAAACATATTCTTAAATTACCTAACTCATCTAATGACTTCTGCAGAAAATGTAAGGGATCACCAGAAACCATTCAACATATAACTGGTGCATGCAGAGCAGTAGTCCAAACTGACTACAAGCACCGACACAATCAAGTAGCAGCAATCATCCATCAAAACATAGCATTTAAATATAAACTAATACAAGAAAAAATTGCCTATTACAAATACACTCCACAGACCGTACTTGACACATCAGACTTTAAACTATATTGGGATCGCACAATACTTACTGACAAAACAGTTCACTTCAACCGCCCAGATATAACTTTCCACGATAAGAAAAACCAAATAGTATACTTAATAGACATAGCCATTCCTAACACACACAACCTTTCATCCTCACATACTGAAAAGATAACAAAATACACTGACTTAGCTATTGAATTGAAAACCCAGTGGAAAGTTAAAACTGTGAAAACCGTACCTATCATAATATCGTCTACAGGTATTATACCTCACACTCTACACACAAGCCTCAAACTGTTAGACATGCATCCACATACTTACACTATCTTACAGAAAGCAGTAATTCTTAACACATGCAGGATTGTAAGGAAATTTTTATCTACGGACACAACATCAGCTTTTGTGCTTGGCTAAGGCCCGCATGATAGTGCAGACTTACCCCTTCGGGGAGAAACAAGAATGTTTAAAAACATAATAATAATAATAATAATAATAATTTATTGACCATAATTTGTTACGCATCCACATACGACTTTCGTCCCAGTTTGATGTGGATGTCCATGAGCAGCAGTGAACACTTAACATCAGGTGGCCTGCATGCCCGTTTAGAATTATATAAAAAAAACAGTTTTAAAAACATCACAAATGTACATGTAAACTCACGTTTTGTTTTATAATTATAAAGCAAATTTCGAGTACCGAGTCATTTCGTTATCAACAAAACCACAATATAATTAATCATTTCATTAAGCTCAGACGAAATAAGACTTTATACGTGAACCATAAAGCACGATTTTGAAGTGCAGCGACACGGGTGGTGCGTGTACAAATTTCTGGAATTAAAACATAATGTCATGGTGTAGTAGTACATGCGGTGACAGGATATTCATAATGACTGAACAAATATTAAAAGAGTAAATTCACGTTCGTATTATAGTCTTATATAGGGCTGAAAAGCTGTGATAGCCTAGTAAGATGGTGGTAGAGTCTTATGTCGAAGGCTCGCCTGCGACGTCGCCACCGCCGCATTCAATCCGTTTGAAGGGTGTAGTTAGGCAGAAGACAGGACAGGGGATATTCCATCTCATTTTTTAAGAGTAACAACGCATCCACATACAACCTCAGATAGGACTTCCTTTCTTGTTGGGGGTTTGATGTGAATCTTGATGGGTTGCAGTAACCAATTAACCTCAGGTGGTCTGCATGCTCAATATGCAGTCTTCCATTCGAAGATTGAACTAGGTTTCTATATCTGGTCTAGATAGCCCAGTGTGTCCATGGTGCGCTCCTCAAAGCAGATGGGATGGAGCAACTCCAGCTCCATCCCACCAATGTGAAGGGGTCCCTAAGGGGACCAACGC
>DWKW01002928.1:0-10491 GCA_018250115.1 Doberes anticus
GGCATACAACCTGACTAGCGAACTAATGCTAAGTGGTCACCGTCGCATATAAACACGAGTTCCTGATTATGCTGGAGTCGCCTATGCGTTGCCGGATTTTAAGGAAAGCTCCTTTAATAACGTTTATTTCAATAATGCTTCACATTCATAGTCCCACATTAGATTTCCCTATAACGTGGATGCGATGGAAACGTACATAAACAAGAATACAAACATCTAGACTGGAAACAGAAATTAAGACCCATTATTTCAATTTCTGCAATCCTGGGAATTATACATAGGCTCTCCAAAAGACAGTCATGGTAACCACTGAGCCATTCTGGACGTCATTCAAAAACGACCTAATGCAATCAATCCGTAATTTACACAGGAAATAGTGTAAACGAGCTTTAGTTGCTACGTTTTAGTTCCATTGCTACAAGACAATTACAAGAAGAGTAAAATTTTTGTGAGTATTTTAAATCACTGCTTAAAATGCCTCTGTGATGCTGATTACTATCGCATCGATCAATTTTGAAAAGTTCCAACAGCGTAGTCTGTATACAGAAAGAAAAACTATGTATAGTTTTTGATAGTTACAAGATCACACAAAATATTTTCGTGTTTTGATAAGGGTTGGCTTGAAACTTGTTAAGTAAAAAAAAATACTAATAAGAATGCTATTGTTTACGCAGTTAGCAACAAATTCACATCAAAAACGCCGAGGCATATAATGACGGTTTAGTTAATTAATTCTAATGGGGCTACAACACAAAACGTACGTATTTCAACAAAGGCAAATTAATTTTACGCAAATTGAGCAATTATTCTATCTGGTTAAATAATTTGAATCAGAATAGTTATAGAAACATACAATGGGTTGATGTTATTACTGGAATTCTCTAGAAACAATAGTTTCACGGAAACAGTAATGATATAATTTTATTACCATAGAAGAATAGAATAGATGTTATCATTGTCAATTGGATTATAATTATCATTATCAACCTATTACTGTCTCACTACTGTTAAAAAGAACTCTTAGGACTGCAGGTTTTCTCACGATATTTCCTTCACAGCGTGGATTTAGAAAGGCAAGTTCTATTTAGAAAAGAAATGTCTAAATCCATGCTGACTAACGGGGTTTTCGCAAAAAAAAACCTTTATAAAATAAAGCTGTTAATACCTACTGCGTGAAGTTTAAGTTTTATTCTAACGCAATAGCAAACGAGCAGTCTGGGCGCGTAATGTTAAGTAGGCACTCCGGCCCGAGGTCACTGCTCCTGAGGACTACGTTACAAACCGAAACAACAGTGCTTACACTACTGTTCACTAGGAATAGTTGCTGCGGTGGTGCCGCCACAGACGATCCTTCGACAATCTTTTTAGTTAAATGCACAGTTTATTAACAATGCTACCTATCTATATTTATTTCTTCATAACCTTCATAATACAAAAAGGATATAACTTAGCGTGCCGGAGCGCCAGCTAGCAGTAATTATAAATAATTGTCTGCACCAGTAGTTGTGAGTTAGTAACGCGAGTACAGCGAAACCAACTTTACACGTTAATGTTAAAATAATACATACTTGTCGCGTATCACAAAACTCGTTAAATATTAATTAGAAAACTTCTAATTTAATTTTGGTACGAAGTGTAGGTAAGCTGCAGTGGTATGATGCAGAATTTTGCCTTATAGAAATACTAGATGATGCCCGCGCCTTCGTCCACATATATTTAGAGACGTATATTTGATAAAATTTTTAAAATTCTTGGGCAGCGCCATCTGTTTGTTATTGCAGGACTAAAGTAAGTGCAGTATTATCGGTATCAAATGACATGGTCTGACTGAGTACCAATAATTTTTAAGCATAAAAAATAGGTCATGCTCTTTATGTCCGTCTATAATATTATTACGAATATAAAAACAGAATGAACATAAATCGATAATGAAAGTAAACAAGTCTACTGTATATACATTTACGTTCTTATGCTTTGTGAACCGACAGAGCTTGTATTAACAGAAGCGCAAAGCAATTATACGTAATAAGTACTTACTGGTATGCCCAATTAGGCAGACTTAAATTATGATATTAAATTCAAGCAATTTTTATGTTTAAACCACAAATTCGTAATAAGGTACGTATGTGATAAAACAACGAAATATTAGACAAGCTAGTGGGCTCCTAATAACAACCAGTAATTGTAGTTTTTTTTTTAATTTAACGAAGCAATGAACACGCGTCTGATGTCAAATGATTACTGGACATTCACGTCCAATCTCAATAAGGACCGAACATCTGCATGGCTACATGCCAGTGTCCGGTATCTAACAATGTGAGAATATTTTCGTATACAATATAGAAATTCCCGTCTCTACAATTTCGCCAGACTTGTTGCTTGCTACGGCTGCGTGAACAGGAATTTGCCGGTTTCTTGGGTGGCTGCCAACTGCCGTCATACTTTGTATTATGAGCACATTAGTATTCTATGTGCTTTCAAAAAGAAATTTTGCTTCCATTCTGAACATAATTTACATACCTATTATAATGCTTCTAACGTACGCTTGGTAAAGGTTGTACAGTTACATTTCGCTGGTGGCTAGTGTAGGTCGTAGGTCGTCGTGTAGGTGCAGTGTATTTTTTAAAATATATATTTTTTAAATATATTGACAAAATAGCAAACGAGCGTACAGGTCACCTGATGTTAAGTGGTCTCTGCAGCCCATGAACATCCACATCTGAGATAGGAGGATAGAGTCCAGTGTCTTCTGCCTAACCACACCCTTCAAACCGAAACACAGCAGTTCTCACACTGCTGTTTCACGGTAGAAATAGGTGTAGCGGTGGTGCCGCCGCAGGCGAGCCTTCGACTTAAGACTCTACCACCATCAAATATCGTCATCATCATCATAAACACATTACTATCCCGCAACGCACGGGTCTCAGAGAGGATTTAGACAATAGCCCATCACGTCGGCATTGTGCGGATTGGCGGTCTTTACAGGTCGTTGAGAAAACTATGAAGAACTCTGAGGCATACAGCCTCACGATGTTTTCCTTCAACGTTAAAATAAATCGATAACCTACGAAAATGTACACATATAGTAAAACGTAATAATATGTAAAGTATTTTCAATAACGAACAGAAGATTTATTGTAATAGGCTTACGGCGAAAAAAACAATCTATTTCCCGCGCATCACACAGTAAGTCGATTTCTTTCGGACGGATTTTTATAAAATTAAGTGCTATTGATGTTCGTGCTGTAATGTAAGATAGCAAAATATTTAATAAGCTTTTCTCAAGTATAGAGGCGGATGTGTGCGCTGGAAGCTTATAATATCCCTTTATTAATCAAGAAGGCATAGAAAGACGTTAAGCAAACACGAACCCTGATTTATGTTATTTCTGACTCGAACAAATTGCGCGTTAATCCTCTGCCGTATGCAAATTCGAGCGCGTAGTGAATACAAAAGGACTTTTTAAGATAGGGTCCGAGCTCTATGATTGATAGCGCTAATTATAAAGAACGTGTTTTTCGCTTCCGCAATCAAAAGTTATTAAGTTACAATAATAAGCGTCCTGCCTCCATTAAACATTGCATAAATGTTATGGAATTATGTCATGTTAATTAAACCAACCAACTCTCCCACAGCTGGGCAAAAACTTAGAGATGGTTTTAGGGTACAACTCTACACTGGCAAAGTGCGGATTAGTGCACTTCACACGCATTTGAGAATATTATGGAGAACTATTGGGTATGGAGATTTTTCCTTGGTACCTTGGAGATCCTCACATTGGATCTTTTCTAGCACCACAAAGGATGTGATAATTAGTTTTACGCACACAAAGGAAAGTCCGAGATGCCTGCTGTAATTCGAACCCGGATCCATGATAGTTGGAGGTGGATTTTATACATCACCATCACTGCTTAAGACTTAGTCTCGATTTTGTCCAGTTCTCGTTATACAAAATTTACAGGACATGAGGTATTCTGTCGTAAAGGATGCTGGTAGCCGTAAATTTACGACTACCCTGGGGCCTCGGTGCACCACGACGTTTTGATTTGGTGATGTTTTTTAATTATTAAGCGAGTACTATGCATTATCTTGTGTTTAAAATACCGGCTCGCCGAGCGTGATGCGCGATGAGCACTTAATAACCATTACTTTGTCTAAGCGGCTGACAACTCGCAATATGCCTGGCTCGTCAAGTTACGGTGACAAAACAGAAACGGCTGTTAGACGGCAATTGTTTATTTTGTTTTAAATAATTGAAATAACAGTGCTTATAGGATTATGTTAACACTTTTTATCAGTAGCTACTCTGCCTCTTTCATTAGAAAAATGTCTAAGCTGACATTTCCTGATGAATAGCTGAAACTGTTACTTTTCTCGGATTTTAAGAGGCATTAGTCTATTAGGAGGAGGAGTATTTAAGATGGTACTGGTAAGATATAGCTTGTAGGATCAGATTTTGTAGAAACTAGACATAAAAATAACGAGATTTTAAAGTATGGTCGCGATCAAAAGGTGTTCTGTAATTCGTAATTAATCGTCGTGGGTGGAAGACCGAATATATTATGTATTTTGATGGTGGCAGTATCTTATGTCGAATGCTCACCTGCACCGCCGCTGTGCCTATTTCTGCCGTAAAGTACACTGCTGTGTACAAACTGCTGTGTTTCGGTTTGATAGGTGTAGTTAGGCAGAAGACACTTGTCAGGAGGCTTTTCAACATAGTCTTCAGG
The DNA here is from genome assembly GCA_018250115.1 of Doberes anticus. Lineage (NCBI taxonomy): Eukaryota > Metazoa > Arthropoda > Insecta > Lepidoptera > Hesperiidae > Doberes > Doberes anticus. Next base: position 4,731 of record DWKW01002928.1, read on the forward strand.
AGTAGCAACGCATCCACATCCAACCTCAGATAGGACTTCCGTCCATGGGCTGCAGTGCCCACTTAACATCAGGTGGCCTTCATACTCGTTGTGTATTGCGTTTGAATAAGAATAAAATAAAAATGTAAAAAGTAAGGATTGCGTTGGACAAAAAATAATGGTAGCAGAATAACGTTTCACACTCATAGCCTCACAGTAGGATTTAACCTGTGTCGTGGGTCCCATGAATACACACAGAAACTAGCACATTAACACCCAGACCAGGTGTTGAATTCATCATTTAAATTTCTGCCGCACTGGGAATCGAACCCAGGATCCTCCGAACGGCAGACCATGCATGATAGAAGATAGTTGCATAATTATTTGATTTAACATAGTATTTGTACAGCTATCACAGTTAATGGTTTCATATATTTACGTTAATTATTATGTTTCAAATATTTCTCATATGTATAATTAATCATTATCCTTTGTAGAGCTTCGTTATTCGCGAAACTTCGAACGAAATACGGATTTCACGCGTTGAGAATCCACCCCCGGTTACGAACCTTCTGTTTATTCACAACAATAGACTGTTGCTGGCTTCAGGGCAATTTATCGGAGCAACAGGACACCTGACAAGTGCCAAGTCGAATAATAGATTTCATTCATTCATGTTGCTCGTAAATGTTTGTTGAAGGAAGGCGAAGTTTCAGTAAGAAGGTGGTTTGGAAGTACGGTTTCGCATTCAGAAATTTCTTGGTTGTATAACTAAATTATTATTATCGCATTTAATTCTTGCTTTAAGACGGATTACTTATTACATCATGTATCAAGAGTTTCAAATATACAGGTAGTTTTTAGATTTCACGTATACGGCAGCGCATGTAGTATGAACCGATGACAGTATTTAAATCTGACTTTTAAAATATGAAAGCACCATTTACCGTACTTTTGTGTCTATGCAGTCAGTGTATTTGTTTGTTCATTCATTTAAATCTATTATGATTTATTTGGCGGATAAACACATTTGCAGCCAGAAAAAGTAACCTTTCTATCATCTTTCACTTTCCTTCACTGTTAAAACGAGTTATATATTTATTTCCGCCAGATAGCAAATAACTATTAGCATTTTAAGATCTAGCATAATGAATCTTTTGATCACACTAAAGTGGTACTTAACTCTTAAGGCAACAGATCTTTAGACTAAGATTATTTTTTCGTATGTTATAATATAATCTTTTAACTATCGTAGCTTCAGAACTAAGCCTTAGAAAATCAACATTGAATACGCTCTATTTGGAGAAAACGATCTTCGAGTATTCCTATGAATTCGAATGAAATGCATAAATAAATTTCCCAACAAGCAATTTCAATTCCAATCGGGGATTGGGATTCGATATTAAATTGTTGAGCATGATGCCGGTCTAATGTCTCGGATTGTGTTTATTAATTTGCGGTTCGATCGCGCCGGTGTTGCAATGTATTTAAGGTATTTCGGGCGATATTGCCGGTAAGATATGACTGCATAAATAGTTTATCTCAAAAGATAATTGAATTCAATAAATTGAAATGCACATTTTTAATATGTTTGTTAACAGAATAGCTAACTAATGATAGTTAGCAGCATAGTTGGCATAGTTAGCGTGCATGAGCATGCCACCTGATGATAAGTGGTCACTGCAGTCCATGGACGTCCACGTCATACCTCGACTAGGACGGAAATTCTATCTGAGGTCATACGTGGATGCTTTGTTACTCCTGAGGTCTAAGTTGAAATGCATCTGGACCTGTGTCTCCTGCATAACCACACCTTTCAAACCGAAGCACAACAGTACTTAAACTGCTGCTTTACGGCGGAAATAGTTACAGCAGTGGTGCCGCCACAAGGGAACCAGGTACATACCACTACCACCATCGAATTACAATGTCGATGAATTATACAGTTTACAAAAATTGTATAATAAGCTACGAAATTTAAAAAAAAATATTTTATGGAGCCGTTAGGTATTCTCATCAGATTTATGATATAATATTATATAAAATCAATACGATCATCAAATTTCTAATAGCCTTAGTAGTTGTTGAGTCAGGACTTTTATTTTAAAAATATTAATTATTTGTCAGTCTTTAAGGTAAAAATACATACCAGTTTTTAATACTATTCGCTATCGCTGTGGGTTTAATATTATCGCTTAAATCCACTATCGCGCCAAACGGAAGGCAGGCAGGCAGGATGTAATAATATAATAAGTCTTCACCGCATTTACGTCAAGGTGTATTAACTGGAGTACAAAGCCTGCGGCATTTAGTTGTGCCGTGAGCCTAAGACGCTCAAACGCTGAAATGTTTCATGTGAATTTTGTAATACCAAGCTTACACAGCGAAGACGAAGGTACTTTAAAGTAATTTTAGTGGAATGTATTTTTACTCACATAATTATTGTATCGATCAGATGGTGATAGAGTTTTGTGTCAAAGGTTCGCCTGCATCGGCGCTACTGCTGCATCTATTTCTGCCGTAAAGCAGCAGTGTGAGAACTGCTTTGTTACGGTTTGAAGGGAAGAAGACATTTTAGCAGAAGTAAATGTACAGATGGCATTCCAACTCAGTCATCAAGAGCAGCAACGCGTGCAAATATGACCTCAGATAGGTCTGGGGTCCTATTAAGGGTTTAATATATAGGCTGCAACGACCATTAAACAGATGGCCTCCATACTATTCTGGAAATGTATAACAAAAATTATTAAAGTGTATTTAATCATTCCTCAAGCCTCTGTCCAGTATACATTTATACATTTCGACTAAATACCTAATTGAAATGCATCTACGGGTAGATTTTATCAATTTATTTTCTATCTAATTGTTGTGCTACAAGTATACCATTGAAAAGTGGTAAAAAAACAAGTCCTATCTGAGGTCGTAAGTGTATGCGTTGCTACTCCAGAGGACTAAGTTAGAATGCCGCCTGTCTTCTGCCTAACTACACCCATCAAACCGAAACACAGAAGTTCTCTCACTGTTGGTTTACGGCAGAAATAGGTGTAGCGGTGGTGCCGCCGCAGGCGAACCATCGGCATAAGACTGCTACCATCAATCATCATGTTACATAATATTAGACCAATAACAATTGAGCGGAAGTGAACAAGAAGCGTGGCGTAGTGGATAGTAATTTTGACTACCCACTGCGAATGTACTCGCAGAATTCCAGCACATTCGTAGGTTTTTGCGTATTAAAAAATATTTATTACTTACTTTAACGACGGAAGAAAACATAGTAAGAAGATCTGCATGCCTTAGAGGTCCCGAAAATCTTCTCAAAGGCCTGTGGAGTCCGCTAATTCGCACAATACGACACTGTGTCTAAGGTCCAATACGTACTCGAGATTGTTGGACTTGTGTCCATTACGTGACCATGACCACTATGTATGGTACACATGGTGGATGCCACGATTGGAGGCACTATTTTTATTCACATCGCTGCCTTCAAAGATTAGGTAGCTATATTAATAAAATGTATACTAAATATTGAAAAGCCACCGTATAGATAGAACCACTCGGGGCTGAATTAGATTAGACATAGAAGATTGGAATATGTTACTTTCATATTAAATATCAGCTACTCGAGCTTTTGTAAGATTAAAGATGGTAAAGTGAATGCTGGCTTTGTTAAGCAAATAAATTGTAACGTAGCCAAGATAAAATTTCAACTAAAATAGTTTCTAGGGTATTCAAAGCTTTCAAAGGATTCACATAATGCTTTGAAACCTTATACATTTCCAATAGAGCGGCGTCTGCGACTGAATGGATACAAATTCCCTTTTAGTTTTGGACCTTTGTTTCTAACTCCGTTAGGGCCTTTCGGGATTTTGAGCATTAATCAAACAAGTGAGTGAGCCTAGCGGTTAAGCATCTCGACTCCGTTATGGTGTGTCGAAGTTCAAATCCTGGCAGGCACCTCTATTTCTGGAAATGTTGTATAATCTAAGGACTATGGACTATACTCTCTCTCGCAGTGGGAAAATAATGGGTTGATGATAATCAGACACTGCTATAGATTCATCAACAACAACCTATCACTTCGTCCACTGTTGGGCATGGGTCTCCTCGCAGAGATGAAAATGATTAAGGTCATAGTCCACCACGCTGATCGAGTGCGGTTTAATTGACCTGACAACCAACGGAGATTCTTCGTCACTAAGACGTCACTGGTCCAATGGAAACAACACACACATATAAAGCAAGTTATTTCCACATACACCAAAAAAGTTTAAACCAATTTTTAATATTATAATCTTTACTTTAATGTTATTATTTACATTATACATTCACAAGAAAAGATATTCGATATCTGGCGTGCGCTTCAGTTAATTAAAAATATTATTAAAAACTTTTACCCAATTACAATCTCCCAAGTGACAAGACGACGTGATCTCACTGCGAAATGAACTCGAGATAAAAGACACCCCATTCCTTACTAAGTATTACAGTGCCTTGAAATAAAGCCTGCGTTTACCACCCATTAGAAGTAATGAGTTTTTGTGCCGTTAAAGAAATCGTGATCCCTCATAATCTCTCTATTTAACATTTAATATTTTATGCAACAAATTTTGCAATTATACATTTTGCAACAGATGTTTCTCTTTTATTCTTTATTGTATCGTAGATAGTAACTATCACAGAGGTAATAACTAGAATATAATATTTTTTTCTCATAGCCATCACAAAATTCACCATTCAGATTTCGAACCTAGGAGCCTCCGAACGGCAAACCGGCATTTCGAGCTCTGTACTATATGGTTCAAAATTATAATTATGTTAATTAGCAGTTTTTATTGTTAATACGTACGTTTAATATACTTATTATTATTTAAAAAACGTCTCTGCATAGTGTTTGTGTGTCTAGCATACATTTTTTTTTCTTTTTTATTGTTACGGAGATACAAACGAGCATTTAGGTCACTTGATGTTAAGTGGTCATTGCAGCCCATGGACATCCGCATAAAACCTCAAATAGGTGCGAAGTCCTATTTGTACTCGTATACCTCCCGTCCAATGTATTCTGCCAGTACTAACCAAAATTATTTCACATAATACTTTGAGTATTACCTACAAATTTTAGCAAAATATTGTGATTTGCAACCGTGATTTGTTAAACGATATAATTATTGTAATGCCTTTAGATATTCCTGTGTGGGTGGCACGCTTCATTCGTATTACAGGTCATAAAAAAAAAAACGTTTCTAATAATGCAAGTTCAATCATTAATGTTGCGTTAAAACGAGTAATAGCGGCTTTAAATCCCGACACGCACATCAACTTTTTCGAAATTATCATAAATAAATATTTTTACCACTACTACTCTCTCTCTTCTCTCTCTCTCTCTCTATTACTACTCTCTCATCTCTGAGAGAAGACCCGTGCCCAGCAGTGGGAAGATAATGGGTTGATGATGATGATGAAATATTTTTAAACTATGTGCGTATAAGTAATTCACTATCAATCGATTAACGGAGCATCGTTAGGAAACGTGTATGCCTGAGAGTTCTCCATAATGTTCTCAAAGGCGCCTAAAATTCATCAAAACGCACTTTGGTGGCATGGTGGACTATGGCCTAAACACTCTCATCTCTTCTAGGCACAGGCTAGCTGTGGGACAATAATGGTTTGATGATAATGTAGATGGCAGGCTTCATTCGCATTTTTTTTTTTTTTATCTTAAAAGAATAGCAAACGAGCATGCAGGTCACCTGATGTTAAGTGGTCACTGCAGCCCATGGAC